>CALYLW010002141.1:0-66343 GCA_944989445.1 Ampullaceana balthica | reverse complement strand
TAAAGATTACAATTTCTTTGAAAAAGTCTCTGTACAGTATTAGTATTAAACTAATTTTATTATCATTACATAACACAACCACTAAACACGTTATAATGCAAGCAACAGGTGAGATATCATTCACATCACGCGACCCTTGAAGTCCATTAGGTGATGAGAAATAGCTCAAAGAAATTTAACTTCATATTCTTAAATTCTTAAAGGTGTTTTGTTTGTTTGTTTGTTTGTTTGTTTGTTGTTTTTTTTTGTAGGGCGGGGGATGATGCTTCCCCACGTCATAGTCTCCCCCCCCCACACACACATAATCTCCTAGAACAGAACGTGACAGACAAACTGTTGGATTAAAATTCTTTGACATATGTGTTTAGAACCTTTATAAAATTATTTGTATACAAGGCAAAGAAATTAAATGGAAACCATGCACTTGTGTTCTATGGAGATCAGGATGTGTGCATGTTATGTGTATGAGATCAGGATGTGTGCATGTTATGCATATGAGATCAGGATGTGTGCATTGTGCATGTTATGTGTATGAGATCAGGATGTGTGCATGTTATGTGTATGAGATCAGGATGTGTGCATGTTATGTGTATGAGATCAGGATGTGTGCATGTTATGTGTATGAGATCAGGATGTGTGCATGTTATGTGTATGAGATCAGGATGTGTGCATGTTATGTGTATGAGATCAGGATGTGTGCATGTTATGTATATGAGATCAGGATGTGTGCATGTTATGTGTATGAGATCAGGATGTGTGCATGTTATGTATATGAGATCAGGATGTGTGCATGTTATGTATATGAGATCAGGATGTGTGCATGTTATGTATATGAGATCAGGATGTGTGCATGTTATGTGTATGAGATCAGGATGTGTGCATGTTATGTGTATGAGATCAGGATGTGTGCATGTTATGTGTATGAGATCAGGATGTGTGCATGTTATGTGTATGAGATCAGGATGTGTGCATGTTATGTGTATGAGATCAGGATGTGTGCATGTTATGTATATGAGATCAGGATGTGTGCATGTTATGTGTATGAGATCAGGATGTGTGCATGTTATGTATATGAGATCAGGATGTGTGCATGTTATGTATATGAGATCAGGATGTGTGCATGTTATGTATATGAGATCAGGATGTGTGCATGTTATGTGTATGAGATCAGGATGTGTGCATGTTATGTGTATGAGATCAGGATGTGTGCATGTTATGTGTATGAGATCAGGATGTGTGCATGTTATGTATATGAGATCAGGATGTGTGCATGTTATGTGTATGAGATCAGGATGTGTGCATGTTATGTGTATGAGATCAGGATGTGTGCATGTTATGTGTATGAGATCAGGATGTGTGCATGTTATGTGTATGAGATCAGGATGTGTGCATGTTATGTGTATGAGATCAGGATGTGTGCATGTTATGTGTATGACCGAGATTGGAAAACTGTTCTTAAAGCAAACATAAACAACTATAGTAAGTTTTAACACAAGTGTCCTTCTCTCTCTCTCTCTCTCTCTCTCTCTCGGTCCTTCTCACCTTCTTTCTCTAAGTATCTCTAACTTTATTAATCTCTCTTGATCTCTCTCTCCTTTGCTCTCTCCCTCTGTCTCGCACGCTCTCTCTCTCTCTCAGGCTCTCTCTCTCTCTCTCTCTCTCTTGCGCGCGCTCTCTCTCTCTATCTCTCTCTCTCTCTCTCTGTCTCGCTCTCTCTCACTCTCTATCTCTTGCTCTCTTTTGCTCTCTCACTCAATCTCTCTCTGTCTCGCTTTCTCCCCCCCCCCTTTTTTTTTCTTCGTCCATTCTCCGTCTCATTAACGTTTGTTCTCTTTGACCCCATTTCTCTCTCTCACACACACTTACTCCCATCTTCTCCTTTCTCTCTTATACTAACTTTTATTAAATCTATTTTTATCGAAAAAAGTTGTCAATGATAACAGTCTAATATTTTATTTTTTTTTAAATTTAAATATGATTATTAAAATAATCGATTAAAAAGAAGAGAAAACAGCCTCGACAACTCCACTATCCATCTTGTAACTAGACCTAGGATCGATACCCCGAGAGCCGCTAATGTCAGCCACCGACCTAATTGTGCCCCGATATATCATAATTTTACGCCAGGCCCTAATGAACCGAACGCGATTTCACCGGCCGGCCGTGAAACAAACTTTGTTACGCCTGCTGCGTCAAACGTATCACGGACGCGCGTCAGCTGTATCCCTGACGCAGACACGATTTGATGATATCTCTTGCGGTTGTCGTCTCTTGGCTTACAAGAAGGCTGGTCACCAAAACATCCTTTTGTCTCCCTTTTTGTCTTCCCGCGCCGGGCGTTAAGAGAAAAAAACCCTCAGATAGAGATGTCCAGGGGCCATAATCCACGGAAGCTAATAACCGGAAGAATCTGCACTTCCGGCGACGCATTAATAAGCGCCGCGAGGAGCCGACCACGACACTGGGGCTAGGGAAGGCGTGTGTGGGAAAGGGGAAGAACCCCCCCCCCTCACCTCGTTATTTCTCACAGGGTCGTCTCCCTTTGAAGTCTGTATGCGGGCCACACGGGCGAGCGGTTTGTGTAAGGTGAGTGAGTCTCGCAATTTACACGTTTTCTGCGTGGCTTGGCGGGGACTTCAGAACATCATGGCGGTGATGAGCAGGACTTTGACCAAACACGAAGATCACGTGGCCCTTCCGGCAGACCTGAGCGAGTAGGGAAAAAGGGCGGGCGGATATAATTAGGGCCGTTGGCGAGACCTCTCGGGTTCAGCGTCATTGTGACCAATTATGTCCGAATTATGTTCAAACTAGTAATAGGCCGACAAACACTAGCGGGTAGATGTGACCCGACAAACACACACAAAAAAAAAGAGTAGGGCAAGCGTGAACGTCACATTTACTTAAAATACCTGGGCCGTGAAGGTTGGGGTGTGGAAAGGGGGGGGGCAAGTTAAACAGTTTTGAAATTCTCCCCCCACCCACTCGCATACACACACACGCACACTGAACCTATTCGACATTCATTTACCTGTAATTGAACTCAATAGTTATAATATCAATATTATTAAGTAATCCAAGTGCAAGAATTATCGCTTTAATTAACTGCATTTAGACTTCTTTGGTGTACTAAGTAGGATGCATTATTATGTGCAAGTTGCTCAACACAATTACCAAAGCTCAAGACCGCATTGAAGGCTTACGGCATTGGGCGTGACTCTTGGGGAGGCAGCAGCCAGCAACCGAGCCTCATGGCGAAGCAACATGTGAATCAAACAGACGACAGGCCAGGAAAGGTCGTGCTCGTAACACTCCTGATGACATGGCGACCATCTCTTGTCCAATCCCGTAGACGCATAAAGTTGAGCCTTCGCGTCCATGAGGGGCATCCACCGATCATCGTCGGCGTCTGCGATTCCTCCAAGGGCATAGGCCACCTACGAGAGGCCTCCAGGCATCTCTATCCTGGTACAGCTTCTCCAGGATTTTCCATTCATGGCTAATTCTCTCGATGTCTGCCTCCAATTCTCGGCGCCAAGTGATTCTTGGACGGCCTCTTTTCCGCTTATCCCTGTGGGTTCCATTTCAGGGCTTGCCTTGTTGTATTAGAATCAGTTTTCTTATTGTATGACCAATCCACATGGTGAAAAAAAAAGTCCCAGAAAGAGTATGCGGACGCACCAAGAGTGCTCTCATAAGCCACCAAACGACACACCAGGCTGCCACAGAACATTCCTAGGATACCAGGCTGCCACAGAACATTCCTAGGATGGAGAGAATGGTCTTCGTCGATCACGACAGACTAACAACAGTCCGAGTGTTGCACAAGTTAATCAGCATATACGTAAAACCACTTGTTAATAGCGGATGATGAGGATGGCTCAACTATTACAGAAATATAATATATACTCATAACAGAGTTGATACGTTCCAAATTTTTTATTAAAAAATGGATTTAGAAGGTGTTTATGCTATACCGTTTTGAGTTTGAAAATAAGCCATAGACATCATTCGATAAATTATCATAATTTTCTGGTCTAAGCATTTAGCTCGCTGTCTCCTCGGCTGGCAGCATGACTGGCAGCATGCTGGCAGCATGGCTGGCAGCATGGCTGTGCATTCATGAAACGAACTTCATACGAACTCAACAAGTGGTGCGCACCAAAAAACGTCACAGCACACAATTTCACGCGCCTGATCTATATTAATATTCTTAAGTCCGAACCGATCCTAACTTACTTTAATAGTAGATTTATTATATATTTTTGTTCAGATCATACGCGTAATAAAAAAAAAGACTTAAACAAAAAATAAGACCGTCATGTAGGCATATTTCTGGATTTCTTCCTGATCCGATTGAAGTCAGTAATAAATAAAAAATAATAAAAACAGTGACATCTGGTGAGTACTCCTTGGTGAGTAGTTAGTCAAACGTATGAGGTCAGATGTCGTGTCGTGGTTTGATTTGGTTAGCATTAGTGACAATGTTCGGTGTAACAACTAAGTATTACAATGTAACAATATGTTCAGACTGCAATCAGACTAAGGTCAAACTCCAGTCGAACTATGGTCGGACAACGGTCTAAATGTGGTCAGACTGCACGTGTATAATCTTCATTATTGGTTACATTTTCACGTATTTATCCCTCCGCATATCTGGCGAAATGTTTTGTTGTATTTCTCCTCAAATTTCTATGTGTAACAAAGGTTTGAAAGATCATACCTACATTGGCGCTAAAACCCGTGTAGGACCTTGGCGCTAAAGCCCTTGTAGGACCTTGGCGCTAAAGCCCGTGTAGGACCTTGGCGCTACAGCCCGTGTAGGACCTTGGCGCTAAAGCCCGCGTAGGACCTTGTTATTAAAGCCCGTGTAGGACCTTGGCGCTACAGCCCGTGTAGGACCTTGTTAATAAAGCCCGTGTATGACCTTGTTAATAAAGCCCGTGTAGGACCTTGGCCAGGTCAGTATGTTCGGACTTAAAACCTTTCTGTGGCGCATCCATCTCATTCTCGGTCAGTTTGTTCGTCATCTGCCTCCTGGATTCTGTCTCAAACACGTTTGCATTCTTTCCAGATGACCAGCCTGTTGCAGTCTGCCTTATGGTAACGATGTGGTATTGTATGAGACTGTGTTTGTCTTAACAGGTGATAAATGTGGGATATTCACCTGGAACATTTTATTAAGCGACCACTGTTTAACTTTTGTCAACATGAGATTAAGATTCAAAATGATTATTATTTGTCCTGAATTCTTTGTGAATTTGTTAACACGACTGATCGAATGAATGCTTTTTATGTAACCTTACTCGACATTTACGCTTCTCCAATGTATATTTTTTTTAAAGTTATTGTTTAGTTTGTGAAAACATTTTATAATTTACGGTTAATTTCATCCGGATGTAGTGCAAAGATCCCTTGACAGACCATGATGGCCTTATGGGGCAAGTGAAGCAGTGTTCACTAGTTTCTGTAGCCATGGCACAAGAGGGGATTGTGTGGAAAGCACAAAGTGCAGCCGCCTCTGTGTTCATCCAATGCAAGGTACCCGTCAGAGCCGGATCGACTCCGGGACACCCTTAAGCCGCGGGAGCAAATCCGCGGAATAAATCCACGGGAACAAATCCACGGGAACAAATCCACAGGAACAAATCCACGGGAACAAATCCACGGGAACAAATCCGCAGGAACAAATCCGTGGGAAAAATCTGCGGGAACAATTCCGCGGGAACAAATCCGCGGGAACAAATCCCCCGAGAACGCGTAATTCACTCTGCCACCGCCCCCTTTCAAGTTCTCACATGTGAAAAGAGTAAATACAAAACGATTTACCGCAGATATCCTCAAAATATATTTTTAATGTTATATCTTACATGTTGGTAGACACATTTTCTAAATTATATACACACTGTTTCGTGACTTTGTACTTCCCAAAGAGATAGTTATTTCTGACACAAATAATAAGCAAGCGGATTTGGCCAACCAGCAACAGCACATCTCTGACGGGCCCCCGTCTGACGTCATGTCCGGTGGTCCTCTATCTGGGCGGGGTGCAAATGGAGGTCAGTATGTCGTTGTCCTCGTCCATGGCACAACGACACGTGTAGCCGTCCGGCAGAGACACGGTCCTACCCAAGGGGATGGTGGCCCCGTGCGTCTTGCAGTTGGGACCTGGGGATGTAAACAAAATCAGTGAGTGAATTTTGTCTGATGCCATTTATAAGGGGATGAAAGTTTGAGGGGGGGGGGAACGTGAATTACGGTAAAATATTTGCATTTACAAATGGTATTGTTTATGTGTGTAGAATGTGGAGGTAGTAAGTAGAGGTGGAATTGAGAGGTGGAATTGAGAGGTGGAATTGGGAGGTGGGATTGGGAGGTGGAATTGGAAGGTAGAATTTGGAGAGGGGAAATGTCAAGGCCATTTTGTCAACGATGAAGTACTCATCACGTGATCTTGGTGACAGAGTGACACAATATTTTCGATGTAACCTAGTTGTATTTTCTTGAAGAAGCTCCAATCGATGAGTGTTCGCTGAAGCGTGTCAGTTGCTCATGACAACCAAACGGCGATCGATCCAGAAATATTTTTTTCCCAACATTAACCACAACTTTGTTGAGATAAACGCAGTGCACGAGAAAACATTCGGTAAAGGCGTTGAATATTACGTTGATGTGCCGTGTTTCCGAGTGGTCTCATTGTACAACACGGACCTATAGTTCCCACTCATGAGTTCTGGGGCTCAGATACGGCTTGTCATTTCTCAGACCGGAAAACGTCATAACGCATTGTGTAATGTTACTATTTTTAGACAACATTTGAGTGAAACCTTGTTTTTATGCAAAAAATACAGAAGGACAAATACGTTCTCAAAATTGTTAGGATAGTAAAATTACGAAACTGTTTTTCTTGTTCAACGCAAATAAGCTGTCTTGCATTTAACAAAGCATTAACAAATAACTGATAAGACACTTCCTTTTAAATATACCCACATTTTACATATTGACTCGTATCTTACATCTGTCCACCGTAAAACCCCGGATATTTCTAACAATAGATTTCTGCCATTATATGACATCACCTATTGTATGAAAATTCTCATATGGTGATCAAAGGACACCATATATCGAGGAGTCCTTGGTACAACATATGGTAAAACACGGTCCCGTAGTTACCATTAGGGGACCATGTACCATTGTGTCTTATTTTACAAAAGGTCCCACAGTTACCATTAGGGAACCATAGACCACTATTTCTTATTTTACAAAAGGTCCCACAGTTACCATTAGGGGACCATGTACCACTGTATCTTATTTTACAAAAGGTCCCACAGTTACCGTTAGGGCACCATAGACCACTATTTCTTATTTTACAAAAGGTCCCACAGTTACCATTAGGGGACCATGTACCACTGTGTCTTATTTTACAAAAGGTCCCACAGTTACCGTTAGGGCACCATGTACCACTGTGTCTTATTTTACAAAAGGTCCCACAGTTACCGTTAGGGCACACAGCGCAGCAATGCCCTGGGGGCGTGTAACCGTCAGCACACTGCTGGTCCGAGCAGTCAACGTTGCTGCAGTTCCAAACACCATTGACACACTTGCTGCAGACGAAACATGGCGTCTCTTCCGGTTTCTGAACACCCTGGTGGAAACGAAACGAGGCAAGAATTTTTTATTTATAAAAAAAACATGAGTGCAAAGGTCACGGACATTTGAAACAAATATCGTTGAAAAGCAACACACCCACCTGAAAAAAACAACAACAACGAACACACGCAACTAAAGAAGAAACAAAGAGTGCGTCATATGTTTAAATCCTTTAACTTCATCGTCTTGCCGTGGTCCCCGCCCGCCCGCAAAAAACAAAAGTAAATTAAACAACCCATAAAAACAATAGTTTTTTAAAAACTATAAATCCCTTATACATGAGACCTAACATAAAGTATTGACTATGTTCAACATAATTCACAGTGTGTAACAGACGAAACTAATAATTTACAGATCGGGAAAGTATTATAAAAGTATGTTCAATATGATACGCACCGCACCGCGACAGAAACATCAAATACATTTTACTTTTGTTTTTCCGCGGGACCACGACAGACAGACAGACAGACAGAGAGACAAGACGGTGAAGTTAATATAAGGGATTTAAAAATGACCCCCTTCCCGGGGACCAATTGAGCTGAAATTTTGCACATATAATTTTGTCACCTCACAATGAATTCTATCATAATTTCAGATCGATCGAATGTACTGTAAATGCATTAATGAATTTGTAGATTATCTCTATGTATCTCTATGTAACATGTAAATGTTTATGCTAGTCTGTGGCGCGGTGCGTACTATGTTGAACAAACTTTAAAATAAACATTTTTCCGATCTGTAAAGTTTTATGCTAGTCTGTCACACGGTACGTTTAAAATAATCAAGAAAACAAAAATTGAAATAACTATCGATCGCGTCTTAAATATAAAGGATTTATAGTAAAAAATTAAATCGTTTATATTAACTTTACTGTCTCGTCGTCTTGGCGTGATCTCTTGGTCAGAAAAAACAAAAGTAAAAAATGACCTACTTCCCATGATCCTATTGAACTGAAATTTTGTACATAGACTTGTGTCACCTAACAATGCATTGTATCAAAATTCCAGATCGATCGAATGCACCGTAGTTAAATTAGTGAATTTTTACCACGTTTTTACCAAGTTTTTATTAACTTGCTTTCGTGTCTGTCTGTCCGCAATTTTTCAAATTTGCCAACGTAAAAAAATTAAACCATTTCTGATGGTCATAGAGAGCACACATTTTTGCCACAGATAGATCTTGTATGACAATGCATTGTATCAAAATTTCAGATCGATCGAATGTACCGCAATTAAATTAATGCATTTTTACACGCTTTTTTAAAAAGTCACACTGTTTGTATGTTGTATGTTGTATCCGTCAAATCTTGTAACGTAAAATTAAACCACTTCTGATGGTCCTAGAGATCTCAAAATTTTACCACAGATAGATCTTGGATGACAATACATTGTATCAAAATTTCAGATCGATCTAAAGTACCGTAATTGAATAAATGAATTTTTAGTTTATCTCTCTATATAATCTGTATCCGTGCTATTCTTGACTTTCACGTGAATGTCACCGGAGTTCACCACTAGCCATCGATGACCACATTCCGGGTGTCAAACAGCTCAGTAATACGAAACTAAATCTAAATTGACATGATAATACAAGAGGAACAACTGGAATTTGTGTAGCCTATTTGGCCGAATTGTTAGCGTAATGAACTTTCGACCTGGAGATACTGGGCTCAATGTTCAGTTGGGGAAACTGTTTTTTTTTAATACATAAATTTTTAATTATTGATCTATCTTTTTACCACTATCACATTTAAGTTATAGACAACGAAGTTTGACTAAATAAATTGAATTGATTATGTCGAAAAATGGATTTTTAAAATGTTGATACTAAAAAGTAGAAAATAAAATACCTTAAAAAAAATTATTTTTTTTTAAAGGACACGCTTTTATTTATATATAGAAAGTGCACTAAAAAGAAGAAAATAATGTTTTTTATGATAACAGGTGAAAAAACTGAACCTATCCACTGCACATAAAAGCTCTCTATCATGTACAAGGATGCGAAACATAAATACAAATTTGTATGAATATTAATAAACATTAAAAGTTTCAAAACTTTGATCATAATTCATATACATGCTACTATCATATTAATTAGAAATATTTATCTATATGCCAAATAATAGTTGCAAAGAGAAACGATTTGTGATTGGCGCCCCACACTTTTATGTGCAGTGGATAGGTTCAGTCATTTCACCTGTTATCATTGAAAATTTTTATGTCCTTCTTTTTAGTGCACTTTCTATATGTAAATAAAAGCGTGTCCTTTTTAAAAAAAGATTTTTTAAAATATTTTTTAGTTTATCTCTATATAAGCATCGGTATCCGACTGCCGTTGTTAGATTTCACGTGCCGAGTTCACCCCGTGACCTAATTGCCGTGGTTTAAACGTTGGGCGGGTGCTGATGAGGTGTTTGTTAAAATAAATAGTGATAAAAAAAAGATTTTTAAAAAACACGTTTTTATTAGTGGAATAAAAAGATTAAAATAAATAAAGGTAAAAAAGGATTTAAGTCAAGATTTTATAGGTTGACTAAAAAGAAGAAAATAAGTTAAAACTTATACGTTCAACTACTGTGATTTAATATGACTAAAAACGTGGGGCGGGCGCTTATGAGGTTTTACATATGCAGTTCACTCATTCTCTCACTTATAGATCTCTGCTTTGCCTTCTAAATTAGAAATCTTTAATTTTTATACCAAACACCCACCCCACGTTTTTAGTCAAAATTAAATCAAAAGAACTTGAACTTATAAGTTTTATGATTATTTTCTTCTTTTTAGTCCACTTATAAAAACGTGGTTTTAAAAATCTATTTTTACCTCTATTTATTTATTTTATCTTTATATAGCATGTGCAGCCATCTGCCATAGTTGACCTTCACGTGACTCTGGAGTTCACCCAAGCCATCGATGACCACATCCTCGTGTTTTACAGCAAGGAGAGTTCAGTCACGTTCAGTCTGTAAATGTTTGTCGCGCGGTGCGTATTATATTGAACATAATCAATACTTTTAGTTATATGTCTCATATATAAAGGATTTATAGTCAAAAACTTTGTTTTTACGGGATTTTTTAATTTATCTATATATATAATTCTCTTCATGGGACCATGCCAGGCAAGTAAGCAGCAAAAATATGTGCAACCGAGCATGACGAATGACCCTCGCTCGGGTCAACTAAACACAGTTAACGGTTGGCAAGCGAAGGTAGTGGAGGGGTGGGGCATGTCTTGAGACAGCAATGTTTTTTACATTCACTTTCGAAGTTCCTGCACAGTGTGTATGTATTTCGTAGTATATTGGTTATTACATCCGCCTAACATGCGGAAGGTCTTAGGTTCAAGCCCAAGTGGCAACATATGTTTTTTTTAATTTTTTAAAAATGTCAATGCCTATTCTTTTCCCCCCTTTCTTAGCAAACATAAACACCGCTTCGCATGTCACGGAAAAAAGCTTTGTTCTATGTTATATCAATTCCTTCACCAGGTACCTGTCTGTTTCTATTGGTCGCATATTTCGTTCATGGACGAAGTTGTTGCTCTCCAACTTGGCTTCATGGCTGTAATATTTGTTTACATATTGTGGCGATGTCCTAAATACTTACCAGAAATGCTTCGGTGGTCCCCCAACGTTCACCCGCGTTGTTCCCATTTGTTCGTGCTACTGTTTGTGCCCGTTCTCCCCCTCCCTTTTTTTCTTGCCCTATCTATGAGCAAGTCTGCGGCGTATGCTACGCCGCGGGGCGTCTAGTTACTAATATTCTGTGAACTTGTGGGGCGAACAAGCGGACGTACTGAGCTGTCTGGTTGAGCCAACCTTTTGACATATGTGTGGTCACGTGGGTTCAGAGGAGGGTTTCTCAAATCCCGGGTTTCGGGTTATCCCAAGAAAACGGGAATAAAGTTTCCTCATGTCAGAATCCTCATCATCATTCGTCCTTTGAGTTCCTTGTGGAACATAGGGCCCCTGTCAGAGCTCGCCACTCTACACGGTCCTTTGCCAGTCGCTTCAATTCTTCCCAGCTCTTCCCAGCCCTTCCAGCCTCGTCCAACATGCTCCGTCTCCATGTACGCTTGTCGTTTGCCCTGGGGGTTCCAATCTAAGGCCTGCCTAGCCCTGCTGTTATCTTTCCTGAGGTTGTGTCTAATCAATCTCCACTTTCTTTCCATGAATGTCAGAATACCGGGATAAAATTTATGAATAAAAAATATTATTATAAGTTGAATCTTAGTGTCTAAAGCATAAAATAAAATTTTTAATAACTTTTATGTGTTAAAACAAGCATTAGTTTCGGATTATTTTTTTTAAATAATATTTTTTAAAGCATATGAGTATGTATAAGTCACGTTACATAAGAAAACATTGATAAACTAGAACAAATTCAAAAGAATAAATAAAGGTAAAAAAAGGATTTTTATAAACCACGTTTTTATAAGTGGACTAAAAAGAAGAAAATAATTTAAAACTTATAAGTTCAAGTACCTTGATTTAATATGACTAAAAACGTGGGGCGGGCGCTTATGAGGTTTAACATATGCGGTTCACTCATTCTCTCACTTATAGATCTCTCTTTTGCCTTCTAAATTAGAAATCTTTAATTTTTACACCAAACACCCGCCCCACCTTTTTAAATCCCTTATATTAACTTCACCGCCGTCTCTGTCTCTGTCGTTCTGTCGTCATCTCTGTCTTGGGCGGGCGGAAAAACAAAAGTAAAAAATGACCCACTTCCCGTGATCCGATCGAGCTGAAATTTGGCACACGGACCCGTCTCACCTAACAAGGCATCGTATAAAAATTTCAGATTGATCGAACGTACCGTAATTAAATTAATGCATTTTTAGTTTATCCTTATATAACGTATGTAATTTCAAATTCACTGTTTGTTATTGTTTTTTTCCACGTGAGAGTTTGAGTTGACGCGTTGACGCGACCCATCGAAGTACCGGCGTGCTTTTGTTTACATTTTACGTGTCACGCTGAGCTCGGTCAAGCGATCGGTGACCAGATCTTTCACCTCTCTCACCCGCCCCCCCCCCTCCAGGGTTTATAGAGTAAAGATACGTTAAGACAGATTCAGTCTGTAAATGTTTGTCGCGTTTGAAAATAATCAAAACTGTTAGTTATGTCTCATATATAAGGGATTTATAGTCAAAAACTTTGTTTTTACGGGGTTGTTTTATTAGTCATATTAAATCGAAGTACTTGAACTTATAAGTTTTTAATTTTTTTCTTCTTTTTAGTCCACTTGTAAAAACGTGGTTTTAAAAATAATTTTTTTACCTTTATTTATTTTATTCTTTTTAGTCCACTAATAAAAACGTGGTTAAAAAAAATATTTTTACCTCTATTTATTTTACCAAACACCTCATCAGCGCCCGCCCAACGTTTAATAACAAAGCGATGAGGTCACGGGGTGAACCCGTCACGTGAAATTAAACTACGGCAGGCGGGTAGAGAAGCTTATATTACGATAAACTAAGAAATGCATTTATTTAATTACGGTACATTCGATTGATCTGACATTTTAATATAATGTATTCTCATCCAAGATCTATCTGTGGTAAAATTTTGAGCTCTCTAGGACCACCAGAAGTGGTTTAATTTTACGTTGGCAAATTTGAAAAATTGTGGACAAACAGACACGAAAGCAAGTATATAATAACATATAGATAAACTAAAAAGTTCAATAATTTAAGAACGATACATTTTGACAGAATGCATTGTCATCCAAGATCTATGTGTGGTAAAATTTTCAGATCTCAGATCTCTAGGACCATCAGAAGTGGTTCAATTTAAGTTGGCAGATTTGAAAAATTGAGTTTCGGACAGGAACGAAAGCGAGATAATAAAACGTGGTTAAAAAGAGCTTCCAGATTTATTACTGGAGAATATTCAAAATTTACAAGAGTAAAACCATTAGTTAAATCATTAAAACTTGAAACACTAGAGGATAGAAGAACCAAGAGCAAAGTAGTAATAATACATAAAGCAATTAATTCTAATTTAGAAATACAACACAAAGATACATTAATACAAGCCTCAAATTAACATATGTATAAAAACCCCTTCCTTATTCCTTATGCAAGAAAAAACACATACAAATTCTCGTTTTTCCCGTAAGGAATTCGGGCGTGGAATGGGTTGCCTGAAAAAACCAGGAAAACCAACACTTTATCAACATTTAAAACTCTAACACGAATGCATGACTAGAAAAAAACCATAGATAACCGTAGGACGCAATAATCTTCTGTATAGAAGGAGCGTCTGTAACAGATAAGTTAAGATAAGTTAAGTTGATGTGAAAGGGAGAGAACCTTGATATTGTTGAGTATATTGAAAGTGTTTTCATACAAAAGTCTTGGGGGTTATGAAAGTACAAGGGCATAGGTTCCCAATACAAAGTAAGGGGGCGTCGTTTGTTGGTTGTGAAAAGGCGGATGAGATGAGAATTCTGGACTAGAAATGTGGACAGGGGGAGTAGAGAATAGGGCTGTCAACATTGTTGAAAAAACCTGCCCGGGTACCCGTCCAAAATGTGAAAGGGTACCCGGGTTACCCATTCGAAATGCCTCAAAATTTTCGCCGTCATGCCCGCTATTAGCCGTATACTTCTTTATGATTGAAATGAAAATTTAGATGTAATGAATAAGCGATGTAAAAATGAGGAGATTGAAATACTAGTTTAGTACAATGGTGTTAAAAAAACAATGAGCAGAGGGGTGCCAAAGTTTTTTTTGGTTTTTTTTTGCTAAACAAAGTCTTATAAAGATAAAGGGCGGTATTCGTATAATGACATGACGGGTTATTTCTAGTTCAAAGCTGACAACTGTTGTAATTAACCAAACTTTCCCGGACTTGCCCCTACTGAGTGGACCCATCCCCCAGCATTTATTTTTGTTATTGTAGTGAAAATCATTTAATCATTCAAATATATTTTTTAAACCCAAGAATATTATAGCAGGTGTTTTGTTTTTAAAGTATGGTAGGGAATAGGAGTGGAGAAAGGAGTGAGAGTGTGTGGGGGGGGGGATTAGATAAACAACAATGGCTCGTCTCAATCGGTAGCAAAGCTGTGCGGCGTATTTCAAAGCCAAAGCCAAAGTCATTTCTGTCATTTCCTGCCCTTCCTAATTATCGGCATTGTGTTCTTTATTGCCTTATCTGAACAATATAAAGAACCAAAACATTTTTGTTTATAATGATTTTCGTTTTATATTCCAAGAAAAAAAAAGTGTAACAAAATGCATTGAAGTTTGGAGCGTGTTTTATTTCCGTTATTTCTTTTTAAGCGTTTTCATGTTAAACGTATTTCACATCATATATTTCAAACGAAAAGTTTTAAAGGTAATTTGATAAATTATTCGCGAGCCTAAATGTCAACACAGAAGACCCACAGGTCAACCACCGTTGTGTAGACATTGCAGTAACATTTTCACTGGCACCCGGATGCAATTTTACTACCAGTGTAATTGCTCGGCAACGGGTACCCGTTGACAGGCCTAGTGGAGAGTGTATTGGAGAGTGGAGTTGATTGGATGGAATGAACGGTTGTGGATGGGTCAGTTGGGTTTGGATGACGAGATAAATATTTTGACCTAGCGTCAACCACCCACCCACCTCCTACTCCTATGCCATTCCACTCCCAATGGATACAAATAACTTATGTCGGCGGATAGTCCTATGATAATATGATGACGGAGTTCCGTACACGCCACTCGTCTGACCGAGAAAGTCATGAAACAGCTCATCAGTACTTCAGAACATCAGCACCCATGCAACATACTAGAAGACCCGGGGGGGGGGTTGGTGGAGTCTCTTTCAATTGCCGAAATGAAACGGAAACTCTGGAAAGTCCGGCCGACATAATCTTGTTTTCTTGAAATATCGCAGTTTTTTGGATAATCCTTTCGAGCCTTCATTTCTATAAACGTTAAAAATCAAATGTAAAGATAGTTTTTGTCATTAAAAAAAACTTTATAAACTTTAGAGAAAACTTATATTTGGCTTTAAAAATCACAGTGTCTATGTTATTTGATTTTAGTGACAGTTTAAAAAAACACTTATAAAAAGTTTTGACTATAAACCCTTTATATACGGACATAACTAAAAATATCAATACACATAATTTCCAATCTCTGTCAGGTCTGTAGTGTCTGTCAGTGACGCTACTAATTTTAGAAAGCAGCGCACCAAATTACTGCACCAATGCATCAAAAGGTGTGCAAATTAAAGATGTGATGTAAAAAAATATTATATGACGTCATTGTTTTAGCTCATATTTTAATTTTGGAAAAGGGAACAATGGAAAAAGAGTATTTGATGATGGTTAATTATATAATTAAAAAACAAAGGGGGCGCTGTAGGCGCCCTACAACCCCTATTATAAAATATTTTGTGTACATTTCAGAAAGTTTAATATTTCGTATTTATCAAACAAGGACAAGTTAGTTGGGCTTTTGAAAAAGGGCGGCGCCGTAGGCACCCTAAAAAAAGTGCATTTTTTCAAAATAAATAGATTTCAGCTGAAAACTTCCGTCATTTTTGACGGGTGATACACCAGTGGTCAATATAACACGCATCGCACGACAATCTTAAAATACAAAATTTTATTTATGTCTCATATATTAAGGATTTATATTAAAATAAAAAACTACTACAGTCTGACTACTAAATTTCAGCTCGATTTTATCACGGGGAAAAGGGTTATAAAAACATGTTTAATATAATGCGCACCGCGCGAAAGACTAGCGTAAAAATTTACAGATTGGGAATATATTTTTTAAAATGTATTGTCAATATCACACGCAACGCACCGCGCGACAGGAAAATATTTTTAAAATGTTGTTCAATATAACAGGCACCGCGACAGAATAGCACAAAAATGTACATGCTACATAGAGATACATAGAGAGAATCTAAATTTTCATTAATTTTAATACAGTACCTGCGATCGATGTGAAATTTTGATGCGTCATTTTTATCGTCGCCACAAGTCTGCCTGCAAAATTTCAGCTCGATATATTACGGGAAAGTGGGTTAAAATTGATCCAAAGTTTTGGAGACAAGCAAACAATCAAGCAGACGGCACGAGTTTAAAAAAAAAGGATTTAAAAAGAATATATAAAAGATTAATTGTTTTTTCACCAAAGAGATATATATTTAGTTATCTTTATAGATAAGATATAGTTTCGATGTTTACTAACTAAGACGTGGTCTAGCTTAGAAGTGATCTGTTTTAAATATGATCTACTTTAGAGAGGATCATTGTGAAAATTGACTATAATATTTTAGAAATCAGCTAATTTAGAGGGGATCTATAAATGCACATAAATTGCTATGTATGTCCCGTCCATCCGTCCGTTCGTGACGCTACTAATTTTAGAAAGCAGTCCATCAAATTACTGCACCAAAAATAACTCTTTTCGAACGTCCGCATACAATTGTTCAATGTGAAAATAAATGGATAAAATAAAAATAAATGAAAGTCCTGTATTACACATTATTAACGCAATTTCCCTTGGAAAAATTGCTTTTATTGATTCGAAATGTCTGTAACGCTTGCACATGCAACTCCTCCTGAACCATACCAGATAGAAGGTTCGGGTCTTTTGCAAATATGCTATGTGCAACGGCCAAAAAAATACTGAAAAGGTTTATTGGATGAACAACCCGATAAAATATCGGTATTTTGTCAATTTCTCGCCAACCATAACATCTATCGGGTTGAAAAAAACGTCTAACTATAGCTAATACAATTTAGAACAATGTTGGAGAAGGAATTTAAAAAAAAATAATTTTTCGTTCGACTCTTTAGACAGGAACTATTGTAAATATGATATATTTTAGAAGTTAGGGGGACCCTTCAAAACGGCCCCGGACAAAACGTCCCCGGTCAAAACGGCACCAGACAAATTGTTAACATTTTTTTTTAAATTATTATTATTTTATCATTTTAAGCTTTTGTCAACTTTTACACACGTAAAAAAGTGTTAAAATTGTAACATTATTTCTTGTCATGCTATGATGTCATTTCTTGTCAACAAACAACCGTGACTTGGTACCGTTTCGCGTTAAGGCTTTTAAATTCACTCTTTGTAATTTCATTATTATTGTTTATTGTTAGCTAAACCTGACACTGAATAGGTGAGTAAAAATGCAAATATAATATTTGATTCGACATTTTACTATTAGTCCATGTGTTAGTCCAGGGCCGTTATGTCGGTGAACCAAACACCTAGAAGTTATATAATTTAGTGGGTCACATTCAATTGCCATACGTGAAAAATTCAACATTTCGTTGAAGTATATTCGTTAAAAAACATTTTGACCAGACACACACGCAGACGAGTTTAACTCCTGTTAACATACCTGAAGATAGTCTAACAGAAAAGGGCGGGAGGCGGGGGCGGAGGTGGAAGATCAAGGTGACGCGCCGAAAATTAAAATGCATTAAGGTTTTGTCAAATTTAAGGAGAGACTCGGAATTTGCCAGCAGTATTTCACACAGGAAGGTCGAAGGTCATCAAACGCTCGTGAGCTCGGGGGAATTCTGCGCTCCTTTTTTTTTCTTGCCAAGATCATCGGGATTAACCATAAACATCTTACATATAGTCAAGCTTAAAATTTAGAGGCAGTTAATTAACAACCAACAGAATGGCCAATAATGTTTGGAGATTGCTAATTTATAAGTATCCATAATTATTTGATTCAATTGGTGTCAAAATAGTTTGAGTGGGATAATTGCAATTTTAGTATTTTTGCAATTTTAATATTTTTGCAATTTTATTATTTTTGTAATTTTGGTATTTTTGCAATTTTATTATTTTTGTAATTTTAGTATTTTTACAATTTTAGTATTTTTGCAATTTTAGTATTTTTACAATTTTAGTATTTTTGCAATTTTAGTATTTTTGCAATTTTAGTGTTTTTGCAACTTTATTATTTTTGTAATTTTAGTATTTTTGCAATTTTAGTATTTTTGCAATTTTAGTGTTTTTGCAACTTTATTATTTTTGTAATTTTAGTATTTTTGCAACTTTATTATTTTTGCAATTTATAAGTTAATAATAAACCATTTCAAAACTGTTTTTTTTTAAAGAAAGAAATATTATTATCCTTTTAAAAAAAAAGATGATGACTTACTAAACATGGATCTCTCGCTGACTTCTCTGCCAGTTTCTCAGCACCCTCGCCACCATCCTCGGCAGCGGTAAATCCGTGACAGAGCACAGCGACAGCGAGGCCGAAAACTAGATACAACGATCTCATCTTCAGCCGTTGTTGTTGGTGTTGTTGTTTGGTGTTGCGCGAGTCAATGACGGACGCTTCTATCCCCCGACCAGACACAGAAAGACACCGTGCCCTTCAGAATAGCGTGGACTTGGCTTATACTACGTCAGATCGTTCAAAGGCGGACACTAGACCAAAAATTTTGTTTAATGTTTGGAGTATGTTGGTTCTCGTGTGTTAAATCCGCAAGAAATTCTGAAATGACAAAACAAGAAGAATTACTTCAAATTTGTAAACACGCAAATCGTGTTTGGTGTAATCGGAATAAAATAAAGTGTTTCGTGTTATAACGAAATTTAATATTGATTTTTGCTTTTAAAACTAATAGAGGCATTTTGTATTATAATGAGATGTTCATAAATTACTTGTAGGCCGGTAAGAACCCAGCCAAGCGATGGTTAGCAACCTGTTATACGGAGGACTCTCTCTCTCTCTCTCTCTCTCTCTCTCTCTCTCTCTCTCCTCTCTCTCTCTCTCTCTCTCTCTCTCTCTCTCTCTCTCTCTCTCTCTCTCTCTGAATATTCTGGGAATTTCGTAAAGATTTGGGGGGAAAATAGAGGGATGGAATTCATTAGTAAAATTGTTTGAATTGGTTTATTTTGATAAAACTTGACATTCATCTTTCCGTATCTCATCATATAGCCAAAAGATTTCATCCAGGGTACATGAACCCATTTTGAGAAACCCCATAATTTAGGAAGCAAAAAAGTCAAAGTCCAATTTTTTGCATTAACTCAATTTCTGTGTTAAATTAAGCAAACAACTGCAATTATCACGCCTGCTCAGTTACAGGCCTGAGAGCCGGGCCAATTTATTTTATTTATTTTTTTTTGGGGGGGGGGCTGGGGGCAGCTGCCTCCACATAACAATGCCCCTGCAATTATTTCAGTAAGGGTGCGGCATGCAGGGGCGGATTAGCTCCCAGGTCTGTTAATCTCATAAGACGTTCAGGGGATTTCTGTACAGCTGTCTGAAAGTGAGCCTCGCTTTAGTCCAGGTTATTGGTCGATAGACTTAGGGAGTCGCGGATCTTCGTACACAAGACAACAAAAGTGTCATAAAAATTTGTTGTCTCTCTCCATGGTAACGTGGGTGAAAACAAAATTTCGACGTAATAGGATGTGAGCGCTTTTTTCAGGGGCCCATATCCCACCTGTATCTGTATTTTGGGGACCCCTATCCCACCAGTAACTGTATTTTGTGGCCCCTATCCCACCTGTAACTCTATTTTGGGGCCCATATCCCACCTGTAACTGTATTTTTTGGGGCCCGTATCCCACCTGTAACTGTATTTTGGGGGCCCATATCCGACTTAACTGGGATTTACCCATTGTTTTTTTTGTGGTGCCCCATATCCCAACTAACAAAGATGAAGACATTAGTTTATGGGGGCCCATTGCTATCTTACTTGGAAAGACGAAGTATTTATGGCCCCCTATTCCATCTTACTGGGGCGGACGCATTTTTTTTATTGAGGGCCCTCTCCTCTCTTACTGGGATAAACATTTTCATCGGGGCTCCTCTCCTATATTACCGAGTTAGACGAGATTTTATGGGGGCCCCTGTCCTATTATACTGGGACAGACGCATTTTTATTGAGGGCCTTATCCAATGACCTGGGATGAACGATGTTATAATTGAATCAATATCTTCTTTAACCGTAATCTATGCACTGGTTGTTGTTGTTAATGTTGTTTGTTGGTTTTTGTTTTGTTTTGAGGAGGTGGGGGGGGGGTCGGTTACCACATTTCATTGGATTTTTGTGTTGTTTACCCCTACCCCCCCCCCTTTAACCAATTCACCCCCCATCCCATGTCGATACTATGATTAATAACAATAACCAATTACCATTTGGACAAAAAGGTGTCATTAATTCCCTCCACCCCCAGCCCCCCCCCCACGCCCAACAAATTTTAAAAATATTTTTAAAATAATTTGTTTTTAAAAAGCACTTTTTGAAAAATTTAAAAAGCGAATTCCTTAAGTCTTTTTTGAATGCACATTTTAAGCTTGTCTCTTTCTTTGAATTCTCTTTGTTTTCTGCATGGCGGAAAATTAACTGTAAAAAAAAACAGAGCAACACAACTGCAGTATTTAATCCACCCTTATCACCCTTATCACCCTTATCAGCCTTATCACCCTTATCAGCCTTATCACCCTTATCACCCTTATCACCCTTATCACCCTTATCAGCCTTATCACCCTTATCACCCTTATCACCCTTAACTTATCACCCTTATCATCCTTATCACCCTTATCACCCTTATCAGCCTTATCACCCTTATCACCCTTATCAGCCTTATCACCCTTATCACCCTTATCACCCTTATCAGCCTTATCAGCCTTATCACCCTTATCAGCCTTATCACCCTTATCACCCTTATCACCCTTATCAGCCTTATCAGCCTTATCAGCCTTATCACCCTTATCACCCTTATCACCCTTATCACCCTTATCACCCTTATCACCCTTATCACCCTTATCACCCTTATCACCCTTATCAGCCTTATCACCCTTATCACCCTTATCACCCTTATCACCCTTATCACCTTTATCACCCTTATCACCCTTATCACCCTTATCAGCCTTATCACCCTTATCACCCTTATCAGCCTTATCACCCTTATCACCCTTATCACCCTTATCACCCTTATCACCCTTATCACCCTTATCAGCCTTATCACCCTTATCACCCTTATCACCCTTATCAGCCTTATCACCCTTATCACCCTTATCACCCTTATCAGCCTTATCAGCCTTATCACCCTTATCACCCTTAGCACCCTTATCAGCCTTATCACCCTTTTCACCCTTATCACCCTTATCAGCCTTATCACTTTTATCACCCTTATCACCCTTATCACCCTTATCAGCCTTATCACCCTTATCAGCCTTATCACCCTTATCACCCTTATCATCTTTAACACCCCTATCTTTATATATCCCAATCACCAACACTAGATTTATTTATTATTAAATCCTTTATATTAACTCGTGGTGTCTGCGGCCGACCGACCGACCTTGCTTGCTTGTCGCCAAAACTTTTGATCGATTTTTAACCCACTTGCTCATAAGCTAGCGATCTGAAATTTTGCAGGCAGTTTCGTACCAATAATAAAAACAATGTATCAAAATTTCAGATCGATCGCATGGACCGTAATTAAATTATTGATTTTTTAGATTATTTTATTTATTCCTATGTATCATGCTATTTTTTGAGATAGAGCGTCGCGGTGCGTATTATATTGAACAACCTTTCTGTCGCGCAACAAGGTGCGTATTTTATTGACAGCTCTTTTTATAAACATATTCCTGATCGGTGCGCATTATATTAAACATGTTTTACGACACAAAATACAAAATACACAAACAAATTGTGCAATGAAAACAGAGCAACACAACTGCAGTATTTAATCCACCCTTATCACCCTTATCACCCTTATCACCCTTATCACCCTTATCAGCCTTATCACCCTTATCACCCTTATCAGCCTTATCACCCTTATCACCCTTATCACCCTTATCACCCTTATCAGCCTTGTTTTCATTGCACAATTTGTTTGTGTATTTTGTATTTTATTTAAAAGCTTTATTGCAGTCCCATTCTATATGATTTACGACACAACTGCAATTTTGTATTTCTGGATGGTCTGGCGCTGCGTATTATAATGAACATTCTTTTAAATTCTTCTCGTACATAAAGGATTTATAGTCAAAAACTTGGTTTTTTACGGGTTTTTCTTATTTTTAAAGATTCACTCTGCAACTATTCAAAGTTGTTCTAAATCAGCCCAACAGTAACCAAGATCTGTTGAGTTCAATGTAAAAGGGTGTTAATTTGAGATTTGAGAAGCCCCGATTCCAAACGTGCTAATAGGGATCCCTGAATGTTGTGCGCATAAGCTAAACCGCGACAACATATGATTACATCAACAACAGCTGCTTACACCGAAGCGTTGGCCAACATCAACAGCCGCCTGGCTACACCAAAAAAAACTGGACATTTTGGTGCAGGGCGCTAGCGTCAGCCGTCTGGCGACAGACTTCGGTCTTTGTGATCGTTTGACAGGACTTCAAACTGTAACCCTAAGTAAGACAGACGAGCGCTAGTTGCTAACCTCATCGACATTTGCGGTTCCCCCAAATTAGTTTTAAACGGTGGTACACTTCAGGGTACGTCTATAATGCCATGGGAACATAGAAAATTTTCTTTTTGTTGTTGGGATACAAATGTTACCTACACTGCAATAGGGCTTGTTATTGTGAAATGGAAAGCTATTAATAGAAAAATCCGGTTTTTTAAGTTGGACAAGTTTAATGAAATTTAATATAAGATTTGAGATAAGTTGCGTAATTTTACTATGCTAACAATTTTGAGAACTTATTGAATCTTCTGTGTTTATGATTAAAAAATGTTCCGCTAAAATGTAGTCTAAAAATAGATCAATACACAATGAGTTATGACGATAATAGTGTATCTCCCGTCAAAAATGACGGAAGTTTTCAAAATAAATACACATCAGATTAAAAAATAACGTAACACAGAACTTTCATTTATTTTATTTATTTTTATTTGATTCATTTATTATCATATTGAACAATTTTATGCGGAACGTTCGAAAAGTGTTATTTGTGGTGCAGCACTATAAAACAAAATAGATCGCAGCGCAACCTAACAGCATTACAAATTTCGCAGCGCTACCTAGTTACATCCATACATACAGACAACGGGAATTATGTATATTGATCTCTACGTTTTTTCAATGGGTGGCGTTATATATATATATTTAAAAATAATTTACAAATAAATAATATAAAAATAATTTAAACAGTATTTTGTAAAAACAAGTGATTTCTGGGACAACAGAAACAATCCAGGTTACCTATAAAAACAAATTCAATTAAACAAAGCAAAAAGGCTCTGGACATTTTAAAAAATGTATACCTCCCCCCCACCTGTTTTAAAGAGAGAAAGCGAGACTCGCGCACACCAAAGGAAAGTTGCATGCACCCCCCTCCCCATTTTAGAGTTCGTTTATAATATGACAGTCTAAAGCAGGGGTGTTCAACATTTTCCAGCGTCGGGCCACTTGTGAACTTTGTAACAACAACGAGGGCCAGAACCTGTAAAAAATGCACTCTTTATAACTTTAGTAAAGTGCGCGAGTATAAAAATCAAATATGATTGGAGGGCCACATGAACTGGTCTGGCGGGCCGGGTTGTAGCCCGCGGGCCGCCTGTTGCACATCCCTGGTCTAAAACTACTAAATGAAAACCCCTCTCTAAAAAATTTAAGACGCCTTGCACTGACTGAGATCCACTCGTCTCAAAGACGGAAACACGGGGCAGATCTCAACATTAAAAATGTGACGCAGATTATTGACATCTTGTCATCTATGTTGATGAGGGCATCACTTTTTTTTTAACCCACAATGGTTCTAAAATTTAGAAGCCCCTCCCCCACCACGTATTTTCACTAAACATAACTTTAGGGTTTATAGGGCTAAACTTTTATTCCCATCTTTTTCGGGTGAGACATTTTAATCTCCCAACACTTAGTCGATCTGCGATTAATCGACTTTTGAAACATACGCGCGTTTAAGATTTAGGAATTGTTGTAATGTAATACGACAGTTAGGGAAAGTCTATAGATACAGTCGAGGGCGGAGATTTCTTAGGGTGTGGTGAATTTTGTCAATTATGAAAATATGTGACCTCTCAAGTTGATCTAACAAAAACACGCACACACAAAATATGAAAATATGTGACCTCTCAAGTTGATCTAACAAAAACACGCACACACAAAACATGAAAATATGTGACCTCTCAAGTTGATCTAACAAAAACACCCACACACAAAATATGAAAATATGTGACTTCTCAAGTTGATCTAACAAAAACACGCACACACAAAACATGAAAATATGTGACCTCTCAAGTTGATCTAACAAAAACACGCACACACAAAATATGAAAATATGTGACCTCTCAAGTTGATCTAACAAAAACACCCACACACAAAATATGAAAATATGTGACCTCTCAAGTTGATCTAACAAAAACACGCACACACAAAATATGAAAATATGTGACCTCTCAAGTTGATCTAACAAAAACACCCACACACAAAATATGAAAATATGTGACCTCTCAAGTTGATCTAACAAAAACACGCACACACAAAATATGAAAATATGTGACCTCTCAAGTTGATCTAACAAAAACACGCACACACAAAATATGAAAATATGTGACCTCTCAAGTTGATCTAACAAAAACACGCACACACAAAATATGAAAATATGTGACTTCTCAAGTTGATCTAACAAAAACACGCACACACAAAATATGAAAATATGTGACCTCTCAAGTTGATCTAACAAAAACACGCACACACAAAATATGAAAATATGTGACTTCTCAAGTTGATCTAACAAAAACACGCACACACAAAATATGAAAATATGTGACCTCTCAAGTTGATCTAACAAAAACACGCACACACAAAATATGAAAATATGTGACCTCTCAAGTTGATCTAACAAAAACACTCACAACACAAAATCCAACCAAAACCAACACACACACACACACACACACACACACACACACACACACACACACACACACCATATCATATTTTATTAATTGTTTATTAAACATAAAGAAAAGATCCCTCTCTTCCCCAGTACACACACTTCTAGCACGCCACTGAGGGGCCGTCCATAAAGTACGTCACGCTCCAAAAAGGGGGGGGGTGAGGAGGGGGTGTAAGAAAGTGTGACAGTTTGTGACAGGAGGGAGGGGGGTGTGGCCATGTGTGAGGTCACGGTGTTTTATATTAAATTTTAATTATTTTCTTAATTAAAAACATTTTTGTTCAAAAGTGTGACGAACTTTAGGTCCCGAGATTTGTAACAGTTTGTGACAGGGGAAGGAGGGGGAGTTAAAAATCGTCAAAAATAGCGTGACGTACGTTATCGACGGCCCCTGAACAATATCCATTTAAATTTCACACTCCCCACGACCCCCAAAATGTAATAATTAAATTTACATTTTAAAAAACTGCAACCCTTTGGCAGGGTCTTCTATTTACGTTTAAGAATAATATTTTGAAAATTGTATGTTTTTTTTTACTCAGGGGCCGTCCATAAATGACATCACGAAGTTTATGAAGGTTTTTAGCCCCCCCCCCGGTCACACTTCGTCACAAAAACTTAGACCCCCATCCAATTTGACGTCACAAAGTCGTAACCCCCACCCCCACCCCCCAAAAAGCAGCGGTATTTTCTATTTGAAAATGAGCACGTTTCAAATCACTTTATTGTCATTTTAGTATGTGTTTAGTGTAAGGCTGCACTCTAATATCGTAAAACGAGTGAATACCTGTAACAGGTCATTAAATAAATAGTAAGAACTCGAATATTTAAGTGGAACTTTGATTTAAAGTAGCGTGTTTTGACGTGACGTCAAAATTCTTAAACTCCCGCCCCCCCCCCTCGTCACACGTCGTAACAAATATGGGGACCCCCCCCCGACCCCCTAGGTGCGTGACGTCATTTATGGACGGCCCCTCAGTAACATTTTAAGCCTCGAAATATTTGCTTTGTAATCGAAACTGTTCCACGCATTAGTTTGAACAATCCGTAGCCATTATAATGCTCGAACATCCACTCCTCTATAACCTGCAATGTACTAAGTTTGTTTTCCAAATATGTTGTTCTGTCACTTGTTTACAACTCCATTGGACATAACTGTAACTGATTGAAGACTCGGGTTCTCACCCTTGTTAAACGGTTGTTTTTTTCGCCGAGAAAACAGAAAAAGTTATAAGCTTTCTGGGTAGCTCGATTAAATAGTGGCCAGCTTTGTAGCCCCACCCAGTCAAGAATGACAACTCTTGTTGACAGTGGAGGTAACAAATCTTTTTTTCTTCGCCTGCGAACGATGTAGAAATACATTTCGAGATTCGCCATCTTTATAAATAACGATAACTCCGTGTATTAGCTAGCAAGGGACGTTATAGTCCAAGATGCAGTGTTTCACGTCTTGTCTCAACAGAAGCTCCTCCTATGCAGACGATTATTGCGACCTGCGCACTGGCAGATGAGCAGAGTACACAGGCCACGGCAATGAGGGACAAGGCATTCAATTAACATGCAGTAACAAAAACCTCTCTCTCTCTCTCTCTCTCTCTCTCTCTCTCTCTTCTCTCTCTCTCTCTCTCTCTCTCTCTCTCACTCTCACACTCTCTCTCTCCTCTCTCTCTCTCTCGCTCTCTCTCTCTCTCTATCTCTCTCTCTCTCTCTCCTCTCTCTCTCTCGCTCTCTCTATCTCTCTCTCTCTCGCTCTCGCTCTCTCTCTCTCTCTCTCTCTGTCTGTCGTTCGCGGGCGGGCGGAAAAATAAAAATAACAAATGACACACTTCCCGTGATGCTATCGAGCTGAAACTGTGCACATTGTCTTGTGTCACCTAACAATGCATTGTATCAAATTTTCAGATCGATCGAATGTACCGTAATTAAATGAATGCATTTTTAGTTTATCTCTATATAATTCAATGTAGCCGTCTGCTATTGTTCGCCTCCACGTGCTGGAGTTTAGTCCAGCTATCGATTATAACCCCCCGTTCCCCCCGGGTTTTTACAGCAAGGGGAGATCAGTCAGTGTCAGTCTGTAAATGTTTGTCGCGCCTTGCTTATTATATTGAACATATCAATGTCTCATATAGTCAAAAACTTTGTTTATATAGCGTTGTTTAATTAAATGTTAAATTAAGGTTCAACCTCTTTCTGCACACGCACTTCTCGCGCCGGTTACGAGATTTGGAGACTTCTGCGAATATGCGCTATTTCTAGATGACCAATAAATCAAGAGAAAAACGTGATTTTTTTTCTCTTTAAAGAATTTAACATGAGCAAAATGCAAGTTTTTTTTTATCAAACTAGACGAGTAAAATATATTACATTAACAAAAAAGTTCAGATGAATCTTTTTCGTTTTTTTAAACATTTGTTTATTTTTTTTAAAAACATTGTCTTGGACAGCAGCTCCTGTGGTCGCGTCCAGGGGTCTGGCCTGTCGATCACAATATTGGCCCGCTAGTCAGAGATAACCGGCGCTGACATGCACGTGACATCCACATAGTAATCGTGAAGTTACAGAAGCACCTGTCACCGTTGTCATAGGTAACCCGCTCACCAAAAGGCACGATCTTGCCGTCAATGTAACAGTTAGGACCTTGGGCGAGTAAAGAAGAAAAAAATATATTAGAGCGCGAATTCGGTACATCGACAAAGTGGATGGAATAAGTTTTATGAAATTTACACATATCCTGGAGTTGCAAAGTGTGTTTTTTTTTAAAACAAGAATACAGATGGACAAACAGATTGGCGAACAGTTGAGGCACTTTTAGTTTATCTATATGAAACTATATGTAGCAGTCGCTATTGTTTACATTTTACGGGTCACTTGACTTCACGCCAGCCATCGATGACCACATCTAGTGTTTTAACCAGGAGGAATTCACTCAGTTTCAGGCTGTAAATGTTTGTCGCGTTGGAACATTATCAATACTTTAAATCTGTCTCATATATAAGGGATTTATAGGCAAAAACTTTTGTTTTTATGTGTTTTTTTTAATTAAATCCCTCACATTAACTTCACCGCCGTCTCTTTCTCTCTCTCTCTCTCTCTCTCTCTCTCTCCTCTCTCTCTCTCTCTCTCTCTCTCTCTCTCTCTCTCTCTCTCTCTCTCTCTCTCTCTCTCTCTCTCTCTCTCTCTCTGTCGTTCGTCGTCGGGCAGAAAAATGACAGTAAAAAATGACCCACTTTCCGTGATGCCATCGAGCTGAAATTTGGTATATAGACTTATGTCACCTAACAATGCATCGTATCAAAATTTCAGATCGATCGAACGTACCGTAATTAAATTAATGCATTTTTAGTTTATCTCTATACCACATATGTACTTTAATTTCACTGTTTTTTTTTCACGTGACAGTTCAGTTCTTGCGTTGACGCCACATCGTCGATGTACCGGCGTGCTTTTGTTAACATTTTACGTGTCACGCTGAGCTCGGTTCAGCTATCGGTGACCAGACCTTTCCCCACTCCCCCCCCTTTCGGGTTATACAGCAAAGGGGAGTTAAGATAAGATTCAGTCTGTAAATGTTTGTCGCGTTTGAACATAATCAATACTGTTAGTTATGTCTCATATATAAGGGATTTATAGTCAAAAACTTTGTTTTTACGGGTTTGTTTTATTTATTAAATCCCTTATATTAACTTCGAAATATTGTCGTCATATCTCTGTTGTTCGCGGGCGGGCGGAAAAAACAAAATTCAAAAATGACACACTTCCCGTGATGCATTCGAGCTGAAATTTTGCACATAGACTCTTGTCACCTAACAATGCATCGTATCAAAATTTCAAATCGATCAAATGTACCTTAATTAAATTAATGCATTTTTAGTTTATCTATACAAACTTTATGTAGCGGCCTGCTTTGTTTAATTCACGTGTCACGCTGAGTTAAGTCCAGCCATCCGTGACCACACATTTTTTTACAGCCAGGGGAGATCAGTCGGTTTCAGTCTGTAAATGTTTGTCGCATTTGAACATAATCAATACTTTTAGTTATCTCTCATATGTAAGGAATTTATAGTCAAAAACTTTGTTTTTACGGGGTTGTTTAATAAAAATCCTTTATATTAACTCGTGGTGTCTGCTTGCTCGAGGCAGGCGGGCGGGCGGTGCCGAAAAAACTTTGGATCGATTTTTAACCCTCTTCCTCGTAAGCTAGCGAGCTGAAATTTTGCAGGCAGACTCGTGCCTATGATAAAAAGGATAAATTTCAGATAAATCGAATGTACCGTAATTAAATTAATGAATTTTTAGATTATCTTTATTTATCTCTATGTAACATGTTACATTTTTTTGCTATAGTGTCGTGGTGCGTATTATATTGAACAACCTTTCCTGTTGCACGATTCGGTGCGTATGATATTGACAATACTTTTTAAAAAATACATTCCCGATCGGTACGCATTATATTAAACATGTTTTACGACAGTGCTTCTCAAACTTTGTAGTATGGTAGACAGGCAGGAATTTTTCCATTGCACCAGGGATCGGTGCATTATTTTCCCTGCACTGACAATTTTTTCTGTCCTTTTTTTTAGAACATCTGCGGATCGGCAGCGGATGGCACACGGACCGGTACCGGTCCGCGGACCACCACTTTGAGAAGCACTGTTTTACGAGACATAACTATAATTTTGTATTTTTGGATTGTCTTGCGCTGCGTATTATAATGAACATTCTTTTAGTTATGTCTCGTACATATAGGATTTATGGTCAAAAACATGTTTTTTTCGGGTTTTTAAAATTAATATAATCTACATTTTATGTCATTAACTGCTCTTACGTTTCGGGCCCAAGTCGGAAAATATACACTTTGTTTTGCTGTAGGGTGTGGAAGACGCTCAGTCACGCAGTCCATACGTCATTTTGGTTTCTCTCTCTCTCTCTCCTTCTCTCTCTCCCTCTCTCTCTCTCTCCTTCTCTCTCTCTCTCTCTCTCTCATGTTTGTTTTGTCTTTTTTTTAAACTTTTTTTTTCATGTGGTAAGGAATTGTTTTCTTTAATTTTATGTCATTAACTGTAACATTTTGTTATAGCAGTGTAGTTACAGTACATATATATATATATATATATATATATATATATATATATATATATATATATATATATATATATATAATCCCTATATATATCGCGCCTAAGCGTGTCCGTCACTGCTATTTCCGATAACTCTTGATTTTTTTTTAAAATTTAAATTGAAAATATAGACGTAAAATCATAATCATTTTGGTTTCGAGATTAACAGAGTGTGTTGTGTTTCTCGTCGTAAAATATTATATGACATGATCTCATTGTTTGAGTTTTTTGTGAAAAGGAAACGATGTAAACAAGATGAAATTGATGCACTGGGTTAAGATTGAGTCTAATTGTTATTATGGCCCTATTATTTTTACGTATAGAGGGGCACCTTTGTAAACATTTAATGGTTACTTTATCTTATCTTATCTATACAGACACTCCTTCTATGCAGAAGATAATTGCGACCGCCGACCATGACAGATGAGCTGTTGGCAAGTGATGCAGCGTTCACAGCTTTGTGGGTTCCACGCATTACCCAGTCGCCTAACTAGTGTTAGGTACCCATTCGGAACTGGGTGACTCAGGGACGCCCTAGGCCCCGGGAACAAACCCTTGCCTTCACACGGATTCGAACCCGTGACCATCGGTACGCCTATCGAGTGCGCTGAATACTCGACCACCGTGTCATTGGTAGTGGCACTCATTAATATCAATATCATCACTCAACCTGGGTAAAAAGGAGAATATGAAAGTATTGATATTTTTATTAGGCTGCGGCTATTGGTAGTCAACTACCAATAGCTCCTAGATTACTCGATTACAAATAGCCATTTCCGGTTTTCGGCTATTGGTAGTTCGCTATTATTAATTGTTAATAAAACTGCAACTAGATGATATTCTGAGTTTGATGTAATGTTTTAATGTAAAAAATAGACAACTAACCCTAACCCTGACCTTAAAACTAAAATATCTAATTTAATCGTAATTATAAGAATTTTTAATGAATTTCATTAGTTTTAGTTCCTATATAATATATACTATATTATACTATATTTGTTTTTCTATTTTAATGTAAAACAATAGATAACTATCCCTAACCTTGACCCTAAAACTTAAAAGAAAAAAAAACAACATCAGGCTCAACCGAAAATCGAACCCATGTCTGATCTTCATCAATCAGTTCACCAGTCCAAATCTCTATCATGAGACTAAGGATGTTCGGTACATTTGGTGAATTTTGAATGGTTATATCAGTAGCGATTAAGGGTTCCTTAAATTCCATTGGATGCTATAAATAACTGACTACAAATAGCCGCAGCCAAAGGGACCTGCTATTGGTAGTCGACTACCAATAGTCACTCCCTTTTTATTATGCCGACCCCGTAGCCTAGCACAGGTATTGCCTTGTAAATATATATATATATATATAATTATAATGTTCCGACTTATGCTTAAATTCGGGTTACGACGTTTCTGAAGTACGGTTCACTGTCGTAACCCGAGAACTCCCTGTATATATAATGGCTCCGGCACCGGCAAATCCGGAATTTGGGATTTTTTACAAATCCATCTCCGGCCTGATTTCACTTAATAAATCCGGACAAATCCGGCTTCGGTGGCATTTCAAAATTTTGAACCCGGTACATCCCTACTTTTAATTATGATGCGCAAGAAAGAGGCAGCTTGACGATTGAAATCCTACTCACCGTTGGGGCAGACCCGACAACACTCGCCAGGCGGGATTTGGCCGTCCACACACTGAGGAGTCATGCACTCAGAATACCTGCATTCGTACCTAGGTGTGTGGTAATATGTGACACACTGACAGTCGAAGAAACACGCATCTTCCTTGGGTTTGGTCTGTCCCTGGGGGGGAAAAAGAGTTGGACTACACGAGAATGATGGGCGGATGAAAGGAATGGAGGTGATCTTGAGGTGGGTTTATTGATCGTGGAATACATGGTGGATCATGTGGAGACGTTGGTGGTGGATACAGTGGAGTGTTGGTGGTGGATCAAGTGGTTATTTTGGTGGTGGATCAAGTGGTTATTTTGGTGGTGAATCCAGTGGAGATGTTGGTGGTGGATCAAGTGGTTATTTTGGTGGTGGATCCAGTGGAGACGTTGGTGGTGAATCCAGTGGAGATGTTTGCGGTGGATCCAGTTGAGATGCTGGTGGTGGATCAAGTGTATATTTTTGTGGTGGATCAAGTGGAGATGTTAGTGGTGGATGCAGTGGTGATGTTGGTGGTGGATCCAGTTCAGATGTTGGTGGTGGATCTATTGGAGATGCCGATGGTGGAGCCTGTGAAGATGTGTTTGTGGTGTATCCAGTGGATGCGCTGATTTTGGATCCAGAAGATGCACTAAATTTGTTGATTCAAATAATTTTGGCATGGATTTAGTTCTGAATCGCCAACGCATAGTAGGTCTCGAGTCACGCGCACTGTCGTTGTTGTCACCTAGCCGGAACCCAACCTTCACCTTGCCAACCCTTGCCAACCAGAAACTGCGAGGATCAGCCGTGTTCGCTAAAAGGGCGTGGGGGAGGGGGAGGGGGAGGACACGGGCACAAACAAACATTTAAAAAAAAATTAAAATAAAGTTTTCGCTGGAGCTTGAACGCAGGCGGTTCAGCGTGTAAGACGGACGTGATAACCATTACATTACATTACATTACATTACATTACATTACGTAACACGTGTTAATCTGTGAAGGAACAACGCGAGTGATAGCAAGAAGCATTGTTGGTCTCGAGACATGCCCCTCTTCCCCTTTTTGAACCCACTTCGCTTGCCAACCTTAACTGTGATTGATCGACCCCATCGAGGGTCATTCGTCATGCTTATTGGTGTCCCCTGACCTGTGCCCCACTTTGGATAAACTGAATAGTACACTACTCTCTGTGCTGGACTTACATGCCCCTGTCACCCGCCACAATGTCAAGTCAACACGATCAGCTCCGTGGTATTCAACAATAAGGGAAGAACTTCGACGCGCCAAGAAAGCTCGACGTATAGCAGAAAAGACTTGGTTGAAGTCGAGACTTGTCGTCAATAAGCAAATTTATTCCGCTGCCAAGCGATGTGTTACTAATATTGTACATCAAGCAAAAACATCATATTTTAATAATAAAATAATCACAAGTAGTACTAGTAGGCAGCTATTTAACGTATGCAATAACCTCAGAGGGAGTGGTAAAGCTATGGTTCTTCCCTCTGTGTATCCCCTGCATCAGCAACCAGATATATTTTGTAACTTTTTTATCAACAAAATTGCTAAAATTCGTGATGAACTTGATGGAACGTTGTTGCCACCACATGATTTATCTCCTTCTTTTGCTGTGAGGTCAGGCTTTGACATGTTCCAGCCTGTTACGGAAAATGAGGTCAAAAGTATTATTCTAAAATCTAAGCCAACGTCCTGCCCTCTTGATCCCATCCCCACTCCACTATTGGTTGAGTCATTAGATCTCTTACTCCCAACAGTAACTAATATAGTTAATGAAAGTCTAAAATCTGGCACCTTTCCTTCATTATGTAAATCTGCTATTATAAAACCCTTGCTGAAAAAAAAAGGGTTAGACCAAAACAATTTAAACAACTATCGACCTGTGTCTAATATTTCATTTTTGTCGAAAGTCATTGAAAAACTAGTCTTAAAACAACTTTTTTCTTATCTAAATGACCACACTCTTCTAAGTCCTAATCAGTCGGCCTATAGACCTTATCACAGCACAGAGACCACTCTGTTGAAGGTAACAAATGACCTCCTGCTCGCACTGGACAGTGGGAAAATTTCTATATTGGTCCTCTTAGATCTTAGTGCAGCCTTTGACACTGTCGACCATCAAATACTGCTGAAAACCCTGCAAAATTATTTTGGAATTTCTGGCTCAGTTCTGGCTTGGTTTCAATCATACTTATCTAACAGATCACAGGTAGTATCAGTAGATGGCTGTATCTCTCACAAAGCTGACTTGCTTTATGGTGTGCCTCAGGGCTCTGTTTTGGGTCCGGTACTTTTTGTACTGTATACAAGACCACTACTTCTACTGCTCGAAAAGCATTCAGTTAAAAGCCAATCATTTGCAGATGATACTCAACTATATACTCACACTGATCCCTCTAATATGGACTCCGCTGTCCAATTGTTGCAGGAGTGCATTGGTGAAGTAAAGTCTTGGATGACGTTAAGCAAACTCAAGCTGAATGATGACAAGACTGAAGCACTTCTATTTTGCAACAATAAATCACGCAGTACTTTGTCTCTTCCGAAGTCAATTCACGTAGCCAGTTCGGATATTCTGTTCACAACATCGACTAGGAATCTTGGCTACATTATTTCTGACAACATGTCTATTAACAACTTCATCAACCACATCTGTCGCTCTGCCTACACTGCCATTCGTCAGATCAGCTCAATCCGTCATTACTTATCAGTTAGTGCCACAAAAACTCTAGTCTGTGCTCTTGTACTAGCTCGTATGGATTACTGCAATTCTCTTCTGTCAGGTGCGCCAAAACAATGCATTGAAAGAATACAGAAAGTTCAAAATTCAGCTGCCAGACTGGTGCTCAAGTCAAAAAAACATGACCATGTTACTCCACTTCTTCGCTCACTTCATTGGCTGCCTATACAAGCCCGTATTGATTACAAACTGGCCGTTCTCTGTCACAACTTCTTTTCGGACTCATTCCCATCGTATCTTACTGAACTTTTGTCGGTCTACTCACCCACTCGCCAGCTACGATCTTCTGCAGACACACGCGTTCTCTCTGTTCCAACAACACTCACCAAAACATTTGGTGAAAGGTCGTTCTCTTTTTGTGCAGCCAAAAAATGGAATTCTCTTCCATTACACATACGTGGTATTCAAACAACCAAGTCTTTCAAGACTGCACTTAAGACACATCTTTTCAAAATTTATTTTCAAAATTGATGAAACACCATTTCTTGTAAATGATTAACGTAGCTTATGTATAATGTACTGTAATTTTGTTTGTTTGTTGTGATATGAAAGTTAAGTTAATACTTACAGGTATGTTATTTCTTTCATGTAAAGCGCTGTGAGCCCAGTTCCTTACTGGGATACAGCGCTATATAAATAATCAATTTATTATTATTATTATTATTAATCGGTCTTGGTTTGGGGAATTATATATATAGACTGGCGTATCACCCGTCAAAAATGACGGAAGTTTTCAAAATATATACAGATTAAAAAATAACGTAATACAGAACTTTCATTTATTTTATTTATTTTTATTTGATTTATTTATTATCATATTGAACAATTTTATGCGGAACGTTCGAAAGGAGTTATAATTGGTGCAGTAATTTTTGGTGCGCACTATTGAACAAATCAGCATTACATCCAAGAAGCATTACATCCATTACGGGAATTATGCATGTTGATGTTTGTAGTCGAGTGTCAAAGTTCAACGCGAGACCAAACTGCCAACCGTAAGGGACAAGGAGCACGAAGGAGGACACAAGCGACACTCAATCTTTTGTGTTTAAGGTCACGTCTGCTTTTACCATAATTTATAAATTTTCTTGTCAAGTTTAAGCAGGTTGGGATTTTACATGTTTAAAAAATTTGTCGCGATAAACACAGCGTTTATTTTGGTTTGGCGTTATTTGAAAAGATTCAGACGCTTCGGCTTATGTCATTCTTGTGATATTATTATAGTTTTGGTTCACACTTATTGGCAAGAATCCACTAATGCTACGTCCTGTCAATGAGGCTCGGATATTTAAATATGACGTAGCAGATTCAAGGGCGTATCCTCAAAAATATGAACACACTACTGAATATTGTACAGACTTGGCCAGGACATCATTAAATGCAAACACCAACTAAAGAAATTAAAATATATATTTAATAAAAATTTTTTAATTTTTTTAAAAATTAAGCAATTTTCTCAAGAGAAATGAAGAACGCGTGTCTCTCAATATTTTTTTTTAATTAAGAGAAATTTTTACATACATAATTAACGGCGGGTTCCATTTACTCGTCAAGTTTATTTACCTCACATAAGTCAGTGGTAGAAGGGGGATCCGGCAGGGGCGTCTTTTCCGGCAGGGGCGTCTTTTCCGGCGCGGGCGTCTCATACCCTGGGGAGGACCTCTGGAAATTGGCGTATTCCTGATAAATTTCATCGGTCGGTGGCTCCCCTGAGAAGGGCGCTGCCAAAAGACATCCGCAAAATGCAGCGGAGGCGAGCAAAAATCTCAGGGCGGCTTTGCGTAAAACCATCGTTCTCAGTCGGTGAGATCAAACTCGGCACAATACACTTCCTAGAATCAGAGCTTGCGTCTTATACAGGTAAACGTGAATCGATTAAGGGGTGGGGTGGAAGTTGGGGTGTAAATGAAAATGCCCACAGATGCCCGAGTTTCGACCCTAACCTGGATACAGCTGCTGTGATTTGAAAAGACTGCCCGCCCCCCCCCCTTTCTGTCCCCATCCCCCACCTCACAAGTTCAGTGACTCCGATTGACCCACAGGGGCGGATATCTCGTCTCACTAACGGTTCGCGCCCTCGGAAAGTCTCCCCGGATCCAGACTAGCTCAAAACGTAGTCTCAAGAAACACACGTTATATACCGGCCTCCTGACCCACGAGTCAATGAAATGGCCGCACTATTGGTGCTCAACCTCAGGTCAACCAGAGATGTTCACCAACCCGGTTGTCAACCCACGTGTCAATGAAATGGCCGCACTATTGGTGCTCAACCTCAGGTCAACCAGAGATGTTCACCAACCGGGTTGTCAATCTCACGGGTTGCTGCCGATGTGTTGGGTTCGGGGAAGTCTTACATCAGATCTCTGATTACAATAGTTATCCCCCCACCCCCACCCCTCGGGCACACACAAAAGTTACAAAGTCGAACTTATTGAAAGAAAATATGCATGCCTTTTTTTCACTTGCCTATCAAAATCAAATAATTTAATAATATCCCATTTATAATATCGTATTACGCGCAGCTTTGCTTTTGTATTGGTGTAGAGCAGGGGTCTCCAAACTATGGTCCGCGGGCCAGATGCTGCCCACGAGGCCCTCTCATCCGGCCCCTTGAGACCTTTTAATCTCAAAAAAAAAGTTACTATTTTTACCTGTAGTTTACCACAAAAACTGTTTGTAGCCGGTCCCCAAACTGCTGCTTGACAGTTGATGCGACCCTCCGGCATGAAAAGTTTGGAGACCCCTGGTGTAATAGATGCCTTAAAAAATTTGATACAATTAATTTATAGAAGAGAGCAGAAATCAATATTCTGTTTAAAATTTTTCCTGACGATCTAAATGGATTTTAGACACATGTATCCTCCCCCAAACACACACACACACACACACACACACACACACACACACACACACACGCACGCACGCACACACACACACACACACACACACACACAAACAAACATTTCCCCCTCTTTAGATTCAATAGACGCCATTTTTGTTGCCCCACCCACTAATGAATGACCACTGTGGTTGACAGGGGAGGTAATAAATCTTTTTTTCGCCTGTGAAAGGCGTGGCAATACATTTCAAGATTCGCCATCTTTGTAAATAACGATAACTCTGAGTAGCAGGTTTTAACCCAGGAGGCAGTGTCTCGTAATAATAAATAAGGCTCACATATAATGTTGACATGTATCTTATAATAAGGCTCACATATAATGTTAACGTGTATCTCATAATAAGGCTCACATATAATGTTTACATGTATCTCATAATAAATTTAGAGATAAGTAGCAAGATGAAACAATAGTTCTTTCAAAATAAACTTTTCATTTCAGAAAGTGAGAGATTAATAAAACAAATACATATATAATAAAACAAATACAAAATACAATTTTTAAAATGTAACCGATAATTATGCCAAAAGCATTTTTTGTAACTATACAAAGTCAACAAATAAACCTAATAATGTAAACAAAGTCAACAAATAAAACCTAATAATGTAAACAAAGTCAACAAATAAAACTTAATAATGTTAACACAGTCAACAAATAAAACATAATAATGTAAACAAAGTCAACAAATAAACCTAATAATGTAAACAAAGTCAACAAATAAAACATAATAATGTAAACAAAAAGTCAACGCCAGAAATATACAATCGGATGCCTCCATCCTTGAGTGACTCGCCCTCTGACAGGGTTCGACAACCTGCGGCTCTTTCGATGTCAAGCTGCGTGTCTCCAGTTTAACGCGCATTTATTAATAATTATATCATGTTGTTTTCAAAAATCATGTTAGTGGCTCTTTAAAAAACTGAGAAATTTTGTAACTTGTAACTTTTGACTCTTCCGTCTCAAAACGTTGCCGACCCCTGACCTAGGACCCGACCCCTGACCTAGGACCCGACCCCTGACCTAGGACCCAACCCTGGCCCAGGAAGCTACAAACAGCTTGGCCCTAGAGACCCATGGAGACCACCTCAGTAGTAATAATATCGGGAGATGGTGTCGTTTTGGCTCTGTTAATAGGTATTAACAAAAACTTCTGGCAAATTCTAGATTGCCATTCCATATTTTTAAATGTTAAATTAAGGTTCATCTACTTCTTGTACACGCACTTCTCGCACCGTTTACGAGATTTGGACACTTCCGGTGAGAATGCGCTATTTTTAGGTGACCAATAAAATCAAGAGAAATACTTCTAAAAATTACAAAACGTGACATTAAATGAAAAAGTCAGTTTTAAAAAATATGAATTCGTTACATTAGCGAAATGCCAATTAAACACACAGAAAAATAGAAAACGTTACTTAGATAAAATGCAAGTTTTTTAAAAAATAAATTGACATTTGAAATAGGCTGCGTCTATTCGGACGCGGGTCCGTATAGCCTGTGATCGCTATTCAGATCCGGGTGGGTTCTTGCAGATTAAAACAAGTGTTTTCGGACCCAGTGCAGGTCACAGTGTAGTACTAGTATGGCTGGAAATTAAAATTATATTAATTTCATTATTTTTGGCCTGTTTTAAAAGTAATTTTACGCTCAGGGAGAAAAAATGAAGAAAAAAAATTGAAGAAAGGGGTAACTATCCATAACCCTAAAATCTAAAACCTATCCCTAAACCTAACCGACACCCTAAAACATATCACTAAACCTAACCCACACCCTAAAACATATCACTAAACCTAACCCACACCCTAAAACCTATCACTAAACCTAATCCACACGCTAAAACCTATCACTAAACCTAACCCACACCCTAAAACATATCACTAAACCTAACCCACACGCTAAAACCTATCACTAAACCTAACCCACACACTAAAACCTATCAATAAACCTACCCGTAACCCTAAAACCTATCCCTAAACCTAAAATGTGATTCTGTCAGGGACAAACCATGAAAAAATATTATTAATTATTAATTCATGTAAAAAAAAATTAAACTAAAAAAAGAACACTCCCCGAAAGAAAATCGAACCCCCGGCGTCCATTTCAGCAATCGATCACATTAGCGATGAGTCCTGGAAGCCTCGGTGAAAAGTTTTTTTTTAAAGTTATAAAGAAAACTCTATAATATTATTGGTTACTATGCCTAGCGGGTCCGAATAGCAATCACAGTCTATACCAGTGGTTCCCAAACTTTTTTGACCCACGGACCCCTTTTATTCTCAAAACTTCCCCACGGACCCCCAAGTGAAAAAAACTTTATAAATTCATAGTACAAAAATTAAAAAAGCAACATTTTGATGAAAAGTACGGTATTTATTGAAATTATCACTTTTGTTTAAGATCAAATTGAAAACAATTAATAACTTGGATTAACGTGATGAGATTTTATGAGTGTAGGAGCAACAAAGCCCTTCCAATGACTTTCCGCAACCGTTCGTAGGCATGTTGTAACTCCCCTCCAATAGCCGTCTCGACCGGCATAGATGTGCATCACGTCAAAAATACTATTCATTGTAGTTAAAATAAATATCTCGTAAAAACAGAGATTTTAACTATAAATCCCAACGCGCATAACTCAAAATAAAGTCTTGTAAGAAATACTGCACCAAAAATAAATCGTTTTTAACGTCCACGTAAACGTGTTCAATATGATTGGCTGTAGGAGTCACATGTGTTTGAGGGACCAATCGCTATCGATGACCGCATGGAACATAGCCTTTTAAAATATAGGATTTATGACGGACTCAATGTTTGTGTGTAGGAACCACAAATCCTGACAAAAATGGGTGACGTGGTGGTCGAGTGGCAGCGCACTGGACTGTCGTACCGATGGTCACGGGTTCGAATCCGTGTGAAGGCAAGGGCTTGTTCCCGGGGCCCAGAGCGTCCCTGAGTCACCCCGCTCCGAATGGGTACCTAACACTACATGTAGTTAGGCGGCTGGGTAATGCGTGGAACCCACAAAGCCATGGCCTGTGAACGCTGCATCAATTGCCAACATATCATCTGTCATGGTCTGTGGACGCAACTATCTTCTGCATAGAAGTAGCGTCTGTATAGATAAGATAAAGATAAGATCCTCACGAGCACCAATTTCTAGTCGTTATTTTTTATTTATTTTTATTGTTCTTGTTTTCTTATGATGAGGTTAATAACACCACTGAATCTTTCTTATACCAAATAGGAAGACAGGAAAACAGTCAAAAAATTCTGCACAAAAACCTATAATGCATGATATAAGATTGGGATCTGACTTTGTAACCAGAATTTGTGCTATCCTAGTCCAAGCTGCTCCTGTATTAGTATGTATTCATCTGTGTTTTGGACCTGAGATTGTCCATGCGCTAAAGAGTTCAACTGTCATTCGGAAATATCCAATAGTGACGAATGCATACAAATCTTTCGTTCAGGTCTGAGGTGTGCATGAAGAGCCGTTAAGTTTTGACAGTAAGCAAGCAAATCTTTATCTCTATTTTGCAATTTCAAAAGATTTGAAAACTGAGAACATTCTCCTGTTCCTAAGTTTTGTTTGCACAGAAAAAGGTTTGCAACAAACTCAGACATAACGCTTTTAGCTTTGGATACATTTAATTGGTTACCTTGTAGTAGTTGTAGTTTCAAATTAGTTTCGTTAAAGTTGGGTAAATAAATCATTCATAAAGGAGATGTCATTTTAGAGTTAATTGTGTTGCCAATTGTCTTTGTTTTCCAGGAATTTGGACACTGAATCAAAGAGATCATGAAATCGATTTAAATATGTACGTGATGATAACCAGCGTACTTCTGTCGGAATAAATAATCCATTATACTCTTCTTCATTTTCCAAACCATAGTGAGCAAATAATCTCTCATCAAGGCATTCCTTTTGATTTTATTAATTGCTCTAATGTCATAATGTAGTGATCCATGCACTTTCACTAAGATTTTTTTGAATATTTGATGTTGATGAATGACTCAATTTACTGAAAATACATTTGGTACAGAGTGTTTTAAGTATGCCAGAAAGTCAAGAGTATTGCTTTAACTTCAAACATTTTTTAAAAAATTCAGTTAATAACGTTTCACCTTTCGTATCTGTTTCCAAACATTTAGCCATACATCAAATATTCAATAATACCAAAATGTCGGAATTGTTTCTTCGGCTCACTCAGTGCTGGATTTACCTATTTGCTAAACAAACTATAACTTAGGGCCCCTGCCTTCTTGGTGGCCCCCGAAATTTTATTTTCATATAGATATAGAATATCTAGACTTCAAAAGGGTCTTAAATAGCTTAGGGCCCCATCAAGTATAAATCCAGCCTTGGGGTCAGTCATTCTCTTATCTGTTGTAACAGACCACTGTTAAGAATTATTATCGTTTTCAATGGAATGCTACAGTAAAGCCCTATTGAAAACATTGCTTGATGATAGGATACAAGTTAGATAAATATAACTTCCCGACACATCGAAAAATACACAACCTTGCAACCCTCGTAGATTCAAGTTAAATAAGAAAAACCCGTAAAAACCAAGTTTTTGACTATAAATCCTTTATGTACGAGAAGAATTTAAAAGAATGTTCATTATAATACGCAGCGCCAGACCATCCAGAAATACAAAATTGCAGTTGTGTCGTAAAACATGTTTAATATAATGCGCACCGATCAGGAATATGTTTATAAAAAGAGCTGTCAATAAAATACGCACCTTATTGCGCGACAGAAAGGTTGTTCAATATAATACGCACCGCGACGCTCTATCTCAAAAAATAGCATGATACATAGGAATAAATAAAATAATCTAAAAAATCAATAATTTAATTACGGTACATGCGATCGATCTGAAATTTTGATACATTGTTTTTATCATCGGTACGAAACTGCCTGCAAAATTTCAGCTCGCTATCTTGCGAGCAAGTGGGTTAAAAATCGATCAAAAGTTTTGGCGACAAGCAAGCAAGGTCGGTCGGTCGGTCGGCCGCAGACACCACGAGTTAATATAAAGGATTTAAAAATTGTATTTTTATACTTATAGTTATAGGAATTCGGCATTTCTTCTGCATCAAGCTTGACCTTTCAACAAACCAAGTATTTTGTTTGGTTATAGTTGTGGAATTACAGTAGTTCTACTAATTTTTCTACGTAAAACAACATTGTATCCATGAAGGATAGTATCTAAGATGGTATTTAATTAGTATAACTGGCATTCACATACTATTTTATTTATTATTATTTATTTTAATTTCAATAATAATAAAAAATTATCAGTTTTATTATTTGATGTTAAACCTTGCGCGGACCCCCTGACGTTGTTCAGGGACCCCCAAATCAATTTTAATTTTCCACGGACCCCCTGAAGGGTTCGGCGGACCCCTGGGGGTCCGTACGGACCACTTTGGGAACCACTGGTCTATACGGACCCGGGTTTGAATAGCCACAAATATGTAGAAAACATGACGCTCCATAGAGAATAATCTTTTTAATATAAAATAGTATACATTGACAAATTATAGTTAAGGTGTTGTTTATTTATATTTTATCTGTTTTTTTGTTTGTTGTGTTTTTAAAACATTGAGTTGAACAGCAGCTCCTGAGGTCACGTCCGCCAACTCGTTTCCGTCGCAAATGACCAGTCCGTGACGATATGAGGCGCTAGCCCTATGCCGGGTAGTCAGGGGGTGACGGATAGTCAGGGGGCATCGGCTCTGACATGCACACGGCCTCCAGCTCCCCCCAGCGGCCCTCGACGTTGGCACAGTAGCACTGGTCACCGTTGTCTATGGACACTGTCTGACCGAAAGGTATGATCTGTCCATTCGCGTCACAGTTTCGACCTGGAGCAAATCAAGTGGAAAAACAAAAATTATTGGTCCGTGAATTCGTTAGATCGACAAGGTGGACAGAAATAGATTTCTGACTTTACTCATATCCTGAGGTTGCAAGTTGGTTTTGAAAACAAGGAGACGGATCGACAAACAGACAGACGCATGCAGGAAAGACAGAAATACGGACGGAGAGACAGAAGAAAAGACGAGTCATAAAACGAACAGATGGAAATAAAAAGTTGGTTTAATATTAGAATGATGATATTGTATTCACTGTCAAGAACCGCTTTATTAAAAATTTATATTTATTTATTATAGGAGCCATTATATCCAGAGATGGTTTTTGTGAAGCCGAAATTCGAGCTAGAATTAGGTCGGCAATGGTAGCAATGAAGAAGTTAACCAAAATATGGAACCGCAAAAACATTAGCCTGCCAACAAAGCTCAGGCTTTACAGAGCTCTCATCAAAACCATTGTCCTTTATGGATGTGAGACTTGGATACTAGTGGAACCACTGAAAGCAAGCTGCAGGCATTTGACAACAAATGCATGAGGAAAATTCTCCAGATCTCTTATCTAGAACACAAGACCAATGAATATGTCTGGGACAGAATAAACTCTATTGCGGGGCATCAAGGAACCATCATAACAACAATTAAGAGACGTAAGATGGCATGGTTCAGTCATGTACTGCGACCATCATAACAACAATTAAGAGACGTAAGATGACATGGTTCAGTCATGTACTGCGACCATCATAACAACAATTAAGAGACGTAAGATGACATGGTTCAGTCATGTACTGCGACCATCATAACAACAATTAAGAGACGTAAGATGGCATGGTTCAGTCATGTACTGCGACCATCATAACAACAATTAAGAGACGTAAGATGACATGGTTCAGTCATGTACTGCGACCATCATAACAACAATTAAGAGACGTAAGATGGCATGGTTCAGTCATGTACTGCGACCATCATAACAACAATTAAGAGACGTAAGATGGCATGGTTCAGTCATGTACTGCGACCATCATAACAACAATTAAGAGACGTAAGATGGCATGGTTCAGTCATGTACTGCGACATGATACAATGACAAAAATCATCCTTCAAGACATTGTAAAAGGGGGCCGGCGAAGCGGTCGACAGCGGAAAAGTTGGCTTGATAACAGAAAGGAATGGACAGGAATGAGATTGAATGAATTATCGGACGTCGCTCAAGATAGGCAAATGTGGAGAACATTTTCTGTTGATGTGTCCACGCGCTCGCTCCCAACGACCAAAATTAATTCTGCATCAATTTTCAAGTAATGGAAAGTAGCATTCCAAAGAGAACATTTTTTTCTTTTAAATATACATATACATATAGATATTATTGCGTATGGATAGACATTTATTTCCCATAAACTCCCTCTCACCACATTACACAACTGCCAAAGTCAAACTTTTTAATATACCGTTTATTTTATTCCAGTTCTTCTCGTTGTGTTTTAATAAATATAAATCATAATGGGGAATGAGAATGTTCTAGCTGTGACAATCCTACTCACCGTTGGGGCAGACCGGACAACACTCGCCAGGCGGGATGTGGCCGTCCACACACTGACCTCTCGCGCACTCGGTCACCGTGCACTCATACTTGGGTGGGTCGAAGTAAGTTGCACAGCGGCACTTGAGGCACGGACCTTCCAGTGGCTTGGTCTGTCCCTGGTGAAGAGAAGTGGACAGCAAGGGAATGATAGGTGGACAGCAACGCAATCATAGGTGGACAGCAACGCAATGATAGGTGGACAGCAAGGGAATGATAGGTGGACAGCAAGGGAATGACAGGTGGACAACAAGGGAATGATAGGTTGACAGCAAGGGAATGGCAGGTGGACAGCAAGGGAATGGTAGGTGGACAGCAAGTGAATGATAGGTGGACAGCACGGGAATGATAGGTGGACATCAAAGGAATCATAGGTGGGCAGCAAAGGAATGATATGTGGACAGCAAGGGAATGATAGGTGGACAGTGTGGTAATGATAGGTGGACAGTGTGGTAATGATAGGTGGAGATCAAGGGAATGATAGGTGGACAGCAAGGAAATGATAGGTGATAGCAAGGGAATGATAGGTGGACAGTGTGGTAATGATAGGTGGACAGTGTGGTAATGATAGGTGGACAGCAAGGGAATGATAGGTGGACAGCAAGGGAATGATAGGTGGACAGTGTGGTAATGATAGGTGGACAGTGTGGTAATGATAGGTGGACAGCAAGGGAATGATAGGTGGACAGCAGGGAATGATAGGTGGATAGCAAGGGAATGATAGGTGGACAGCAAGGGAATGATAAGTCGACAGCAACGGAATGATAGGTGGACAGCAAGGGAATGATAAGTCGACGGCAACGGAATGATAGGTGGACAGCAAGGGAATGATAAGTCGACGGCAACGGAATGATAGGTGGACAGCAAGGGAATGATAGGTGGACGGCAACGGAATTATAGGTGGACAGCAAGGGAAAGATAAGTCGACAGCAACGGAGTGATAGGTGGACAGCAAGGGAAGTTAGGTGGACAGCAAGGGAATGATAAGTCGACAGCAACGGAATTATAGGCGGACAGTGTTGTGGTGATAGGCGGACAGTGTTGTGGTGATAGGTGGACAGTGTTGTGGTGATAGGCGGACAGTGTTGTGGTGATAGGTGGACAGTGTTGTGGTGATAGGTGGACAGTGTTGTGGTAATAGAAGGTGATAGTGGTGGATACAATGGAGGAGATAGTGGTGGGTACAATGGAGGAGATAGTGGTGGGTACAATGGAGGAGATAGTGGTGGATACAATGGAGGAGATAGTGGTGGATACAATGGAGGAAACGGTGGTGGATACAATGGAGGAGATAGTGGTGGGTACAATGGAGGAGATAGTGGTGGGTACAATGGAGGAGATAGTGGTGGGTCCAATGGAGGAGATAGTGGTGGGTCCAATGGAGGAGATAGTGGTGGATACAATGGAGGAGATAGTGGTGGATACAATGGAGGAAACGGTGGTGGATACAATGGAGGAGATAGTGGTGGGTACAATGGAGGAGATAGTGGTGGGTACAATGGAGGAGATAGTGGTGGGTCCAATGGAGGAGATAGTGGTGGGTCCAATGGAGGAGATAGTGGTGGATACAATGGAGGAGATAGTGGTGGATACAATGGAGGAGATAGTGGTGGGTACAATGGAGGAGATAGTGGTGGGTCCAATGGAGGAGATAGTGGTGGGTCCAATGGAGGAGATAGTGGTGGATACAATGGAGGAGATAGTGGTGGATACAATGGAGGAGATAGTGGTGGGTCCAATGGAGGAGATAGTGGTGGGTCCAATGGAGGAGATAGTGGTGGGTCCAATGGAGGAAACGGTGGTGGATCCAATGGAGGAGTTAGTGGTGGATACAATGGAGGAGATAGTGGTGGGTCCAATGGAGGAGATAGTGGTGGATACAATGCAGGAGATAGTGGTGGATACAATGGAGGAGATAGTGGTGGGTCCAATGGAGGAGATAGTGGTGGGTCCAATGGAGGAAACGGTGGTGGATCCAATGGAGGAGTTAGTGGTGGATACAATGGAGGAGATAGTGGTGGATACAATGGAGGAGATAGTGGTGGATACAATGGAGGAGATAGTGGTGGGTACAATGGAGGAGATAGTGGTGGGTACAATGGAGGAGATAGTGGTGGATACAATGGAGGAGATAGTGGTGGATACAATGGAGGAAACGGTGGTGGATACAATGGAGGAGATAGTGGTGGGTACAATGGAGGAGATAGTGGTGGGTACAATGGAGGAGATAGTGGTGGGTCCAATGGAGGAGATAGTGGTGGGTCCAATGGAGGAGATAGTGGTGGATACAATGGAGGAGATAGTGGTGGATACAATGGAGGAGATAGTGGTGGGTACAATGGAGGAGATAGTGGTGGGTCCAATGGAGGAGATAGTGGTGGGTCCAATGGAGGAGATAGTGGTGGATACAATGGAGGAGATAGTGGTGGATACAATGGAGGAGATAGTGGTGGGTCCAATGGAGGAGATAGTGGTGGGTCCAATGGAGGAGATAGTGGTGGGTCCAATGGAGGAAACGGTGGTGGATCCAATGGAGGAGTTAGTGGTGGATACAATGGAGGAGATAGTGGTGGGTCCAATGGAGGAGATAGTGGTGGATACAATGCAGGAGATAGTGGTGGATACAATGGAGGAGATAGTGGTGGGTCCAATGGAGGAGATAGTGGTGGGTCCAATGGAGGAAACGGTGGTGGATCCAATGGAGGAGTTAGTGGTGGATACAATGGAGGAGATAGTGGTGGATACAATGGAGGAAATAGTGGTGGGTCCAATGGAGGAGATAGTGGTGGGTCCAATGGAGGAGATAGTGGTGGGTCCAATGGAGGAATCGGTGGTGGATCCAATGGAGGAGCCGATGGTGGATCCAGTGGCTAATTAGGCTAATCTGTATTCTAGCGTGAAAGATCAACGCAAAAACGAGCCAATGATTACCTTTTATATTTAAGGCAGGGGTCCAAAGTCCGCCCCGTGCTCCAAGCGTAACTGGCCCGCAGACCCATCTTAAAAAATTAATTGACTGACGTACTATTTCTGTAGCTACATTAACGTTATAAGAAATGTAGAAAGACTGTGCGGTTTTGAATACGTCAAATGGTGGCAAAATTCTATGACGTTTTATTGTTTATCAATCACTTAACCTTCATAGTTAATTAACCAAGCAAGGCGAACAGATTAATTTGCATTAGGGCAAATCCGGAATCCGGCCATTTTTTACAAATCTGATTCCGAAAGAATTTTACTTCATAAATCCGACCAAATCCAGTGTGCTGGTTTTGCGATAAAATATATATATATAAATATAATAGCTCCGGCTCCGGCAAATCCGGAATACGGTCATTTTAACAATCAGGCTGGATTTCAAAATTTTGAATCCGGTACACCCCTAATTTGCATACATTTTTATGATGTCAGTTACATTAAATAAACGTGGACAAAAATATCTGTAAATTATTACTGATGGTGCTCCTATCATGACTGATGTGCATAGTGGACTAGCAACACATGTCTCCAACAAAGTCAGCGTAGAAGATGGCAAAGCTTTTAAACTTATTTGTATTATCATTCACCTTCAAGCTCATTGTGCCAAACATCTTAAAACATATTATCATGTGATTAAGCCAGTAATGAAAACTTTAAGCTATATTTGCACTTCTTACATGTCGGCTTGTTTCATTCTCATTATTTCATTCTCAGTTTTGCTTTCATTAATTGGCTAACCCCCAATAATACTACATCTCGGCAATTAAAGCTCGGCTATGTATATAAATAATATAATACTAGCGTTTCACCCGTCAAAAATGACGGAAGTTTTCAAAATAAATACACATCAGATTAAAAAATAACGTAATACAGAACTTTCATTTATTTTATTTATTTTTATTTGATTCATTTATTATCATATTGAACAATTTTATGCGGAACATTGGAAAAGAGTTATATTTGGTGCAGTAATTTTTGGTGCGCACTATTGAACAAATCAACATTACATCCAAGAAGCATTAAATCCATTACGGGAATTATGTATGTTGATTGTTTAAAACAAGTGAAAACAGATCACATGGGTAATTTCTGTAGTAGATTTCTCAATTTTCCCGGCATTTTTTGGGCAGTTTTACGTAATGTAATCTGTCGCAAAAACTTCCGGAATCATCTTTGAAACTTAACTTTAAGAAGTCTTTTACAGACCGTTTTTTTTAAATTTAGCTATACGTATTCTGAAAAACAATAGGGGCAGCCATTTTTTCGAAAACACAATTTTTATACGATGTTACGCGCGATTTTCTGTTAAGAAGCAACCGCCGTCGCCAAATCACTCTTTAATTAGTAGGAAGAAGAAAAACTTCAGCACTGACCTGACATGGGTTTGGAGCATCTGTCGACACAATTCCACCTTCTGCGGCGTTGGTCAAAATGGACAGTTCCTCTTGAAGTTCTGTCACAAGCAGATTTTGTGCCGACGGCGCGCTCTGGCCTTGTTCACTGGGCAGTTCCCCGTTTGACGTGCTCCACTCGGACGATATTGACAGTTCCGCGGGGGGCGAGTCCAGGCTGACAGCTATTGACAGTTCCCCGGCCGGCGAATACACGTCAGACTCAATGGACAGTTCCACGTCACGGGCTGTCAATCGCGCCTTTGAATCGTCGGGCGTCGCAGTGGTTGAATCCTCGACCCGGGACGTCCGCTCCGGAGTCGTGTCCACAACCGACGGCAGCGTCTCCGGCTGGGGCAAACACTTGCCTGCAAAACACGGCACCTGTCTGTGACGCCCCTGTCCGGCACCCACATGAACATCCAAATCTCGACGTTGACCTTTACCCTCGCCCCTGTCGCGGCTCCCCAGGGGCTCGGCGGACATGCAACAAAGCAAAGAGAGCGCGATGATTCTGCTGGTCCACATGTTAGAATATCAACGTGTGAGTCTATGAGAAGACCTTTATTCAGTGGCTCGTTCAACGCTCAAACATCAGTGGACGCTAATGATCATTTCGAAATCTGTCGCCTCACTAAATCTGCGTCACGTCAACACCAACGCGGGTGCGGGTAGAGGTTCTCAGTTCAGGGTACCGGAGCCCGAAAAATAAATAGTTAGGCTGATGGCTGTTTGGGTGATGGTTTGTGTTGTCACGGGGAGTCCCCTGAGATTGAAATTGTAAATGTTCCCGCTACATCGGAGGCTTTAAACTTGAAAGGCGTAAGAAGTCTAAGTCTCGGGAGTTGAACTTTTGAGGCGTTACTTAAATATGTTTATTCCCCAACGTTGAGTCCAGTACATTCGTCTAGCTCACGAGGAGTTGTCTTGGTAATCTTCTAAGGTATGTACAAGTTAGCATTACAAGGCTTTGGCGTTTGAACTAACTTGAAAGCCCTTGGTTATGGAGGTAATCTCTTGTTTCGTACAGCTTTGGAAAAAACAACATTCAAACTATCAGGGTTTCAACATCTTAACTAACTTGAGAGCCACTGGTTAACGAATAGGTCGGAGTTGAAATTTAGAAGGAAAAAAAAACTAAATTCAAACCTCCAGGGGTTTCTGGTCTGAACTGACATGAGAACCCCTGATTTAACGAAGTAAACGCTACAGTCGGGACATAGCTCAAACAACAAACATAAACCAGTGCGCCGATCACCGGCATTCTGGTGTCATCAGAATCCTACTGTATTATTCAAAGCTTATCAAAGGGCCGGGGTGGGGTAAAGGAAGAGTCAAGGGCGACATCTGTGTATCTGGGGCGCAATCGGCTCAGTGTTGCAGCGGAGGCGGGAGTGGGGGCGGGGGAGGGGGAGCGGGCCATTAATGCGTTTTAAAGTTAAACATTAAGCCGGGGAGACTGAAATTAAACACATTTTAACAGCCCGGACTTTACTGCTCATATTCCGACTTGGCGCATTTGAAATCATTCCACGCCATGTCAGGTCTGTAGCCGTATAATTCAATGAGCTCAAAAAAATGACGTCATTGTCTCTTACTCTCCAGCCTAGTTTATGTGTTCCTTAATTTATTGTTCCAAATAAAGCAGTCACACAAGGTTAATTTATTGTTCCAAATAAAGCAGTCACACAAGGTTAATTTATTGTTCCAAATAAAGCAGTCACACAAGGTTAATTTATTGTTCCAAATAAAGCAGTCACACAAGGTTAATTTATTGTTCCAAATAAAGCAGTCACACAAGGTTAATTTATTGTTCCAAATAAAGCAGTCACACAAGGTTAATTTATTGTTCCAAATAAAGCAGTCACACAAGGTAATGGTAAGCCTGAAAGAAACGACAACAAAGAAATGAACTTGTCGGCGAAAACCCTTAAACAAAACACACAAAAATGAGTATAATTAAACAACCCCGTAAAAACAAAGTTTTTGACTATAAATCGCTTATAGACAGAACTTAAAGTATTGATTATGTTCCAACGCGACAAACATTTACAGCCTGAAACTGAGTGAACTCTGTAACTTGTTTACTTTTATATATAATCTCTGTAGGCGTTCTCTCAATACATAACATTGCATACAATAATCCTCTGAAGAACTGGTTTCAATAAAACAACTTTAATGTCTACATTATTCACATAATATATAATTTGAGGTTATACAACGTGGAATATTCAGGCACACAGTCGCCATGACACCAGAATTCTCCAACACTGATAATAATCTCGAACCATCTACCCCATCTCTTCCCGCGCTTTCACTCACGTGACCTCTCCGTCATCAAACACGCGATTCACACGCTACAAACTCTTTCTGGTGTTAAACACGAGATGTGGTCATCGATGGCTGGCGTGAAGTCAAGTGACCCGTAAAATGTGAACAATAGTGACCGCTACAGATAGCATATAGAGATAAACTTAAAATGCATTAATTTAATAACTATACATTCGATCGATCTGAGATTTTATACAATGCATTGTTAGGTGACACAAGTCTATGTATGAAATTTTAGCTCAATGGCATCACGTGAAGTGGGTCATTTTGTTTACTTTTGTTTTTCCGCCCGCGAACGAGATGACGACAGACAAGATTTCGAAGTTAATATAAGGGATTTAAAAATTAAAGAACTGAGTAGAGATTTGCTGTTTAAGTAGACATCAATCAGAAACTAGCCAATAGCCGATTTCGGCTACGTTTTTTAACGTTTGTAATTGTGCTGTGGCTTATATTATCAGATTTAACTCACTCACCCTGTTACTTTAAAATTTTTGTGGATTACTTTTTACCTCGCCTGATTGCATTCCCCCTCCCCCCCCCCAACCCCCATTTTTTTATTTTAAAATATCGTTTGTAATATCTGAAAGTTGGATTAATTTGTCCGGACATTCCTCCGACACACATGAAACATCAATTATAATTGTTTGATCTTAGATATCCGGTCCCTCATTCATCTTTTCATCTCAATTTTCATCAACAACAACTTCACCAAAGGCGACATCAAAAGCGAGAAACTCCAACAGCACTGAAGGCAGCAGCAGCAGCAGCAACAACAACAGCAGCAAAGACGACAGCTACGCCAGAAGCTATCCACCAGTTATGCACTTTGTCGAAAGGTTAATTCTGTTTACTACTGATCGAGGCGCCACCTGCCGGTCAATAATTGCTCAATGCGATCATTTCTCAAAATATATGTGGGTTAACTTTTTGTTTTTATAATTTTTTTAATTCAAATGCAATAAGCTCCCAATTAATACGTATACAAACATCTGGAGGATATGGGTTCAAACAACACATCACACACACATTCACACTACACTAACCCACACACATTCACACTACACTAACCCACGCACATTCACACAACACTAACCCACACACATTCACACTACACTAACCCACGCACATTCACACTACACTAACCCACACACATTCACACTACACTAACCCACGCACATTCACACTACACTAACCCACGCACATTCACACTACACTAACCCACGCACATTCACACTGCACTAACCCACGCACATTCACACTGCACTAACCCACACACATTCACACTACACTAACCCACGCACATTCGCACTGCACTAACCCACGCACATTCACACTGGACTAACCCACACACATTCGCACTGCACTAACCCACACACATTCGCACTACACTAACCCACACACATTCACACTACACTAACCCACACACATTCACACTACACTAACCCACACACATTCTCACTACACTAGCCCACGCACATTCTCACTACACTAACCCACACACATTCACACTACACTAACCCACGCACATTCTCACTACACTAACCCACACACATTCACACTACACTAACCCACGCACATTCACACTGCACTAACCCACACACAATCACACACAATATGCCATATAATTAGTGCAGGCGCCATGGACGGACAAATGGGACTGTACGATGTGACGCAGAATGGGGAGACGACTCAGCTATAGACTAGGCATACCTGTAGACAACGCATACCTGCAGACTACGCATACCTGTAGACTACGCATACACGTTGTGGGATTGAGGTAGTAGAGATAAGGTGGATCAGCAGATTGTTAAAATAAAAGTATAGTAGAGTGATCAAATGTTTGATATATAAATATAAAGTGATCAAATGTTTGATATATAAATATAAAGTGATCAAATGTTTGATATATAAATATAAAGTGATCAAATGTTTGATATATAAATATAACGTGATCAAATGTTTGATATATAAATATAAAGTGATCAAATGTTTGATATATAAATATAAAATGATCAAATGTTTCATATATAAATATAAAGTGATCAAATGTTTGATATATAAATATAAAGTAGGGCTGCAGAAATTAACGATCAATTACTCGATTAAACGTTAAATTTTTTTATCGATTAAAATTATTTTATTTGATAAAAATTCGATTATAATTAAAGAAAATATTTATAATATTTTTTAAAAAAATGTATTATTAAATAATTAATTATTAATAATTAATAATAATTTATATATTTTTTAACGTACAAACTTCTCCCGCATAATATTATAATTTATTTTATTACTTTATATGGACCGGCAGACGTCAACTAAAAAATGGCTGAGAGCAGCAGCGCAGTTAAATATAAACATATAACTAGAAAGTTGAGCAAAAATTTAGTTTTTAAGCTAACTGCGGGTGGCAATTAGTCGAAGATGGTGAAAAAGTTTACTGTGTTCACTGCCATACACAATTCTCTTTTAAAGGATCCAATACATCGCTGACGTACCACCTTCAGCACAAACATTCGATCAAGTATCAACACATTGTCATAAAATTTAGTTCAAAATATTCTTAATTTTCAATATCCGTGAGAAATATTCAGTTTAATGACGTCATAAATTTCTATTTTTGGCTTTAATCGAAATTATCGATTAATTAATCGATAATTTTTTCAAAAGTTAACGATTAAATTTAAGTTAATCGATAACAGCCCTAATATAAAGTGATCAAATGCCGTAATTGAATTATTGATTTTTTAGATTATTTTATTTATTCCTATGTATCAAGTTATTTTTTTAGATAGAGTGTAAGGGTGCGCATTATATTGAACAACCTTTCTGTCGCGCAATTAGGTGCGTATTTTATTGACAACACTTTTTATAAACATATTCCTGATCGGTGCGCATTATATTAAACATGTTTTACGACACAACTACAAATTTGTATTTTTGGATGGTCTTGCGCTGCGTATTATAATGAACATTCTTTTAGTTACGTCTCGTACATAAAGGATTTATAGTCAAAAACTTGGTTTTTTTACGGGTTTTTAAAATTTAAATTAAAGACCATAATTTTATCATAAATTTTACGAATGGTTCAAATAAAGATTCGAAATCGCCTTTTGCCTTGTTTAATAATTTAAATTTTAAATTTTAACAAATACCATGACTTCTGGTTCTTTGGTGACGATCAAAGTATTTTAATATTTAATTGTGTCACGGTGTTCACAAGAACACAGGGCGTGACTAAGCGATCAGCCCACAACTTTTGGCGCCCTGGTGATCGCTGGGGCGCGCTGTTGTGTCGTCGTTGTGGTCGGTTGAGTGATCGCTGTTGTTTTCTTGGGCGTGGTCTTCGGTGATCTCTTTGGCGTTGTCGTCGGTGATCTCTTTGGCGTTGTTGTCGGTGATCTCTTTGGCGTTGTTGTCGGTGATCTATTTGGCGTTGTTGTCGGTGATCTCTTTGGCGTTGTTGTCGGTGATCTCTTTGCGTTGTCGTTAGTGTTTCCTTAGGGGTGGTGGTTTTGGCTGGTTTAGGTGTTTTCTTGGCTGTGGCCTTTGGCTTTTTCCTTTGGGTAGTCGTTGTTGTTGCTGTTGTGGTTGTCTCTGGAGCCTTCGGTTCTTCAGGCGTTGGGAGCAGTTGTTCTGTCGTTGGCTCTGGAGGTGTTGGCTCTTGGGGCCATGTCTGTGGTGGCGTTGGCTGCTCCGGCCAACTCTGGGGCGGATACTCGCTGATTGGCGTCCCTGGGATCAGCGGCGTGTCAGCCTCGCACGGGGGCTCGGACGAGGGAGGAGACCACAGCTCGGGTGTTGGTGCACCCGGCAGCGGCGGCACCGTCACCAAGCATTTAGCCTCCGGGGCCTCCCAGCTCACATCCGACAAGCAGAAGCACAGCTGACCATCGTCCAATGTTACTGACTGACCGAAACCCACAATCTGATTGTTGATTTTACAGTTGGGACCTGCGGCAGAGGGAAGAAGGAGCACATACGAATTTACATGGATGTTTTTTACTGTTGGGGAAAAACTGGGACAATAAAATTGTTTTTGAATTATATTATCTCCCCCCCCCCACACACACACAAACACACACATACACACACACAATTCGTCCAAAACCGGAGTATATACAGAAATCATTTTCACGTTAAAAAAACATTTCCGCATTGTACATTTAAGATAGTTCTCAAGCTGTTCAATAAGGAGGTCGACAGGGTCTAACTCTAACATGACTCACCAGTGGGGCACCTCGGGCAGCACTTCCCTTGGGCGTAGACGGGATCCACGCACGTCACCGGGACGCAGTCGATGACGTAGCACACCCAGCGTCCATCGTAGCAATATGGACACTTGTAGCAGTTGGTCTGCCTGGGGGGCTCCTGACCATAGAATCAACAAACAAACAAAAAACATTATAAAAGCTATCTACGGACGCTGTGAAAATTTTCAACTAATTTCTTTCACACGTCTTACATTAGTAGAACCAGGTGTTTAACTTGGGCTGAGAGGGGGTATGTGGTGGGGGTGGGGGTAATGTGGTGGGGGTGGAATTTTTTTTATTAAAGTCATCGTCACTCACGTGCTCCCGTCTTTAACCATTTTGGGCCCCCGGGCAAAGAAATAATGTTAGGCCCCTCCCCCGCAGGAATAAAAAAAGAAATATACATAATATATATAAATAAACATATTCCCATGGGGCCTATGCTCGTGGGCCCCCGGGCAAATGCCCAACTGGCCTATGCGTTAAGACGGCCCTGGCTCCCGGCCACACCCTCCACACACACACAGACACACACACTTTTTTAGCATTTTCCCAAAACATGTATTTATTTTGAATACACAACGTGAAGCCAGTGTTTGCTCTGTCACCATGACGTCATTTATACATCGCTAATTTAGAGATAGAGATTTATGGGCAATAGGTGGCCCTACAGTTTGTCATTCACACTATCAGTCTACAGCTGGCACTATCAGTCTAAAGATGACAATAACAGTCTACAGATGACACTATCAGTCTACAGATGACACAATCAGTCTACAGATGACACAATCAGTCTACAGATGACACAATCAGTCTACAGATGACACTATCAGTCTACAGATGACACTATCAGTCTACAGATGACACTATCAGTCTACAGATGACACTATCAGTCTACAGCTGGCACTATCAGTCTACAGATGACACTATCAGTCTACAGATGACACTATCAGTCTACAGATGACACTATCAGTCTACAGCTGGCACTATCAGTCTACAGATGACACTATCAGTCTACAGCTGCACTATCAGTCTACAGATGACACTATCAGTCTACAGATGACACTATCAGTCTACAGATGACACTATCAGTCTACAGATGACACTATCAGTCTACAGATGACACTATCAGTCTACAGATGACACTATCAGTCTACAGATGACACTATCAGTCTACAGATGACACTATCAGTCTACAGATGACACTATCAGTCTACAGATGACACTATCAGTCTACAGATGACACTATCAGTCTACAGATGACACTATCAGTCTACAGATGACACTATCAGTCTACAGATGACACTATCAGTCTACAGCTGGCACTATCAGTCTACAGATGACACTATAATAGCCCAAGTCACTGGCTGGCTGGCTGTATCCGTAACGCTATGACGTCATTGTTTGAGCTTATATTTCAATACAAGGCGTGCACCGGAAGGCGCGCAAAAATGTGTGCAAAATAATTATAAATTAAAGACGAGCTGTCAAAAAAATATTATATGACATCATTGTTTTAGCTTATATTTTAATTTTTGAAAAGGGAACGATGTAAAAATAGGATTTGAGGATTGTTAATTATTAAATACTTTGTGTACATTTCAGCAAGTTTAATATTTCGTATTTATCAAACAAGGATAAGTAACTTGGGCTTTTGACCAAATAAGTTTAGTGATTCTGCAGCTTCTGCCCAGCTGATTTCTTCCTTTTCTTCCGTTTCGGCATCTGAGTCACTTTCTTCACGATTTTGAGTAGGCTGAGGGTTTACAGAGCGCTTCCGGGTGATCCCGAACTACCCCGAAAACTTCCGAATAGCTCTCGAGCATTTTTATTTGCTTGAAAGACACACTTTTGGAGAAAAACATGTTTACAATTTTCCGGAGCGATGCCGGACTATCGGGCTTTCCGGACTGTTGGATGCCGGACTAATGGACGTCTACTGTATCACACCCAGAAGTACTTGTATCATTGGTTATCTTGAATTAGTGTTAAATTTATCATTGATAACTAAATTTTATCATGTCTGCTCCATCGTCTCCGATCGTTTCGTGCTTCTTACTTCGACTTTTGGTGGAAAAATTCAAAGGCGCATCCTCAAAATTTGAACACAAAACTGTACAGGCTTACACAGGATAGCACCAACTAAAGAATTTTTGTAAAATAAAATGTAAATTTTAAAAAAAATTAACAAAAATAAATTTTAATAAAACAATGTTCTCAAGAGAAATGATAAATGCGAGAGTCTCTCAATTCTAATTTGAGAAAACAATGGATTAATTATTATATTTTTGGAAAATTAAGAGAAAAAGGATATGTTTCAATGTAAATAAACAACCGTGAATTCTAATTTCTCGTTAAGGTAACTTATCCCACAACCGTCAGTGGTAGAAGGCGGCTCCGGAAATGGCGTTTCATACCTCGGGGAGGTGCTCGGCGAATTGGCGTATTCTTCGGAAGTTACATAGGACGTTTGCTCCACGGGCAGGGGCGCTGCAAAAGGCCTGCGCAAAATGCAGCGGCGGCGAGCAAAAATCTCAGGGCGCTTTTCGTAAAACCATAGATCTCATTCAGTCACATCAACCTCGGCATAATCCCCGTGTACGGTGTAAGAACCAGAGCTTGCGAATTTTCATGTAAACACGAATCGATGAGGCAGGGGTGGGAGCGTTAGAGAGAATAGCCTGGATGGCCTGGATACAGCTGCTCAGATTTAGCATGGTTGATGACCCCGCCCCCCTCCCCCCGCCCACCGCGGAAATGTCCCCATCTACCATCTGACGTTGAGTGCCTCCGCTTGACAATCAGGGGACGGATATCACGTCCCACTACGGTTCGCGCCCTCGGGAGGTCTCCTCGGATCTAGACTCGGGCTTAACGTGGTATCCACAAAGACAAGTTATAAACCTGCCTGCCTCCAGACCCACGGGTCAATGAAATGACAGCACGTGACAGCACGTGACAGCACCGCTGGTGCTCAACGTAAGTCAACCAAAAATGTTCACCAACCCGAGTGCCAGCCCACGGGCTGCTGCCGATGTTTTGGATTCGGGAAGATATTACGTCACATCACACAGATTAAAATAGTTACCATCAGCCCCCTCCCTACCCACAAAAATTACAAATTCGAACCTAAGAAAAGAAAATCGCTATGACGCCCTCCTCAATTTTTTGTTCAATTACGTATAAGAGTCGAATAATGTAATAATATCTCATCTCTATTATTGGACCACGCGCCACTTTGCTTACTTATCGATGTAGAAAATGTGTTTTAAAAAAATTTGAAACAACTTACAGAAGAGAGCAAAAATCAATATTTTCTTAGGAATTTTTCTTGACTTAAGTTTAATGGATTTTAGGGACTGATATACAACTTTCCTACACCTCACCCATACACATATTTTACGTTCTTTCCTCTTGCTAGTTAGTTCATACATGAAAAATCAGTAGCACTTTAAAAAAAATTAGAACATAATAGAGGTGAGACTTGAACCTTTAGCTCATATAGAGGTGAGACTTGAAACTTGAGCTCATATAGAGGTGAGACTTGAAACTTGAGGTCATATAGAGGTGAGATCTGAAACTTAAGCTCCTATAGAGGTGGGATCTGAAACTTGAGCTCCTATAGAGGTGAGATCTGAAACTTAAGCTCCTATAGAGGTGGGATCTGAAACTTGAGCTCATATAGAGGTGAGATCTGAAACTTGAGCTCATATAGAGGTGACATCTGAAACTTGAGCTCATATAGAGGTGAGACTTGAAACTTGAGCTCATATAGAGGTGAGATCTGAAACTTGAGCTCATATAGAGGTGAGATCTGAAACTTGAGCTCATATAGAGGTGAGACTTGAAACTTGAGCTCATATAGAGGTGAGATCTGAAACTTGAGCTCCTATAGAGGTGAGATCTGAAACTTGAGCTCATATAGAGGTGAGATCTGAAACTTGAGCTCATATAGAGGTGAGATTTGAAACTTGAGCTCATATAGAGGTGAGATCTGAAACTTGAGCTCATATAGAGGTGAGATCTGAAACTTGAGCTCATATAGAGGTGAGATCTGAAACTTGAGCTCATATAGAGGTGAGATCTGAAACTTGAGCTCATATAGAGGTGAGATCTGAAACTTGAGCTCATATAGAGGTGATATCTGAAACTTGAGCTCATATAGAGGTGAGATCTGAAACTTGAGCTCATATAGAGGTGAGATCTGAAACTTAAGCTCATATAGAGGTGAGATCTGAAACTTGAGCTCATATAGAGGTGAGACTTGAACCTTTAGCTCATATAGAGGTGAGATCTGAAACTTAAGCTCCTATAGAGGTGAGATCTGAAACTTGAGCTCATATAGAGGTGAGATCTGAAACTTGAGCTCATATAGAGGTGAGATCTGAAACTTGAGCTCATATAGAGGTGAGATCTGAAACTTGAGGTCATATAGAGGTGAGATCTGAAACTTGAGCTCCTATAGAGGTGAGATCTGAAACTTGAGCTCATATAGAGGTGAGATCTGAAACTTGAGGGTCATATAGAGGTGAGATCTGAAACTTGAGCTCATATAGAGGTGATATCTGAAACTTGAGCTCATATAGAGGTGAGATCTGAAACTTGAGAAAGTCATATATAGACAACAATCTACTAAGAAATTTGATACAAAACACCTAGTGTCTCTCACCGTAGACAACATTACAAACCGTGATCCCCTGAGTTTGTATTGAAAAGTCCGAGATACTGGATGTGTTCATGCAAATTTTACCGTCAACTTTGTAAGGGGACGACAGCTGCGATTCTTTTGTAATAGTTTAAGAGACAGTTGTCTGATCCTGAATACGTCATACTAGGCACGGTTGGCTCGACGGTATTAAACAAATTAAACTTCAGCCCGCGGGTCTCAAACTACATTTGTTGAAAATTCCCTTTTTTGGCAGTGGAATGGCGGGCTTATCCACATCAAGTTATATCACATCATGTTATATCACATCAAGTTATATAACATCAAGTTATATCACATCAAGTTGTATCACATCGTGTTATATCACATCAAGTTACATCACATCAAGTTACATCACATCAAGTTATATCACATCAAGTTATATCACATCAAGTTATACCACATCAAGTTATTTCACATCAAGTTATATCACATCAAGTTATATCACATCAAGTTATATCACATCAAGTTACATCACATCAAGTTACATCACATCAAGTTATATCACATCAAGTTATATCACATCAAGTTATACCACATCAAGTTATTTCACATCAAGTTATATCACATCAAGTTATATCACATCAAGTTATATCACATCAAGTTATATCACATCAAGTTGTATCACATCAAGTTATACCACATCAAGTTATATCACATCAAGTTATATCACATCAAGTTATATCACATCAGTTATATCACATCAAGTTATATCACATCAAGTTATATCACATCAAGTTATATCACATCAAGTTGTACCACATCAAGTTATACACATCAAGTTATATCACATCAAGTTATATCACATCAAGTTATATCACATCAAGTTATATCACATCAAGTTATATCACATCAAGTTATATCACATCAAGTTATATCACATCAAGTTATATCACATCAAGTTATATCACATCAAGTTATATCACATCAAGTTATATCACATCAAGTTATATCACATCAAGTTATATCACATCAAGTTATATCACATCAAGTTATATCACATCAAGTTATATCACATCAAGTTATATCACATCAAGTTATATCACATCAAGTTATATCACATCAAGTTGTACCACATCAATGGACAATGGTTTTGACGAGAGCTCTGTAATGCCTGAGCTTTGTTGGAAGGCTAATGTTCTTGCTGTTCCATATTTTTTTAAAACTTTGTTATTGCTGCCATTGCCGACCCAATTCTAGCTCGAATTTCCGATTCATAGGTGCCATCTCAAGATATAATTGCTCCTAGATATTTACAGTTATGTACCTCCTCCAGCTTGATTTAACCACAAGGATGCGTTAAAATAGTTTTACAATGCCGTTGTGTTTGGATTTGTTCTCATCACCATCATGATCCTCCTCACCAACATCAACAGTTGTACTTGAAACCCACTTAGGCTCCTCCTCTGTTTTCAAATATTCATCTATTTGGACCCACCCGACGCTAGACTTCCTTATGCGCCTCTTTCTTGAAGTGGTTAAAAACTCCTGCAAATTTTGGCTAGTTCTTAAACACCTTTATATGGGTGAAGATTTCTTTAGTTTCACGCAAGTGTGGACAACTCTTCACATTCGCCTTTACAGTACAGCCATTGAGTTAAAAATTGTTCCTGCCCCGCTTATTGAAATAGCTTCTGCTTCATTGACGATATTGAGCCTCATCCTATCTTATCTTATCTGTTTCAGACGCTCCTTCTATACAGAAGATTATTGCGTCCTACGCTTATCTATGGTTTGTGTTTAGTCCTGCATTTTTATTAGAGATTTAAATGTTGATAAAGTGTTGGTTTTCCTGGATTCTTCAGGCAACCCATTCCACGCCCGAATTCCGGACGGGAAGAAGGAAAACTTGTATGAGTTTGTTCTTGCATACGGAATAAGAAAGGTGTTTTTATCCTTATGTCTATCTGAGGGTTGTATTAAGTTATCTTTGTGTTGTATTTCTAAATTAGAATTAATTGCTTTATGTATGATTACTACTTTGCTCTTGGTTCTTCTATCCTCTAGTGTTTCAAGGTTTAATGATTTAACTAATGGTGTTATCTTGTCAGTTTTCGAATATTCTCCAGTAATGAATCTGGCAGCTCTTTTTTGAATTTGTTCTAGTTTATCAATGTTTTCTTTGGTGGATGGGTCCCATACAGAAGATGCATATTCTAGTACAGGTCTCACCAAAGTGAGGTAGCATTTTAGTTTTATATCTCTATTACATTTGTTAAAGTTTCTTTTTATAAAGCCTAAGGTTTTGTTTGATTTTTTAATAACTTCATTGACATGGGGATTCCATGATAGTTTCTCATTTATTAAGACTCCTAAGTATTTTGCATCTTTAGTTTGGGTCAGTTCTTTTCCATGAATGTAATATTTTGAATTTATTTGTTTCTTTTTCTTTGTTACTCTTAACAGTTGACACTTTTCTGGGTGGAAAGACATACTCCAGTTAGTTTCCCATTTTATCAATTCATCTAAGTCTTTTTGTAAAATTTTGCTATCTTGTTCTGATTTAATTGTTCTATAGATTATACAATCATCAGCAAATAACCTAACTTTTGTACCTGTTGAGATGTTGTTGGGTAAATCATTTATATAAATTAAAAAGAGTAAGGGACCTAGCACAGTTCCTTGTGGAACTCCTGAGTTAACCTTTATTGGTGCAGATTTAGATCCATTAATTATTACAGTTTGCTCCCTGCCCAAAAGGAAGTCTTGGATCCAGTGATGTAAGGAACCTGAGATTCCAAAGTAGTTAAGTTTTTTAAGTAAACTAAGGTGGTGAACTTTGTCAAATGCTTTTGAGAAGTCTAGTAATATTGTATCTATTTGATCATTTTTGTCTAAGCCTTTTGATAGTTCATCTATTAAACCTATTAATTGTGTTTCACATGATCTGTTTTTTTCTAAAGCCGTGTTGATGTGGGCATAGGGCATTATATTTGTCAAGGTGGTTAACTATTCTACTATATATTATGTGTTCTAGTAATTTACAGGTGATACTAGTAAGTGATACAGGCCTGTAATTACCAGGGTCTGATTTATCCCCTTTCTTAAAGAGTGGAGTTACGTTAGCTAATTTCCAATCCTGGGGCACTTTACCCTGGTTTAGAGAGGCTTGAAAGAGAACTACAAGGATTGGGGACAGTTCATTGCTTAGTTCTTTTAATAACCTTGCAGGCAAATCATCTGGGCCAGTAGCTTTGTTTATTTTTAAGTTTTTTAGGAGTGAATGTATACCTATCTCATCTACAGTTATGTTACCTATTTCCTCCATTTTATTTAAATTTATTAAAACTTCCTTGTCGCCTGAGGCAGAAAAAGATGATGCAAAATATGTGTTAAGGATATTAGCTTTAGTCTCATTATCATTATAGGTTTTATTATTTGAGCCTTTTAGTGTGGCTATTCCTGAAGGTTCCATTTTTTTAGATTTGATAAAGGACCATAAGTTTTTATTGTTATCTTTGGTAATTACATTGTTTATATATTCATTTTGGAGGTTTCGACTAAGTTTTTGTGTCAAGTGTTTAATCTTTAAGTATTTTTTGTGTATCCTATATGAATAGGTAGCCTTAAATTTCTTAAATAAGTTCTCTTTTTGTTTGCATAGCTTTTTCAATCTAGAATTGAACCAGCATTTGTTAATTTTATTTGATGTTAGTTTTGTTGGAACATTCTCATCCATTATAGTTTTTAGATTTGTTTTTATATCTTTCCAAATTTCTTCTACTGGGCTATTTGTGTTAAATTTACTTAGGAAATTTTGTTGGAAGTTAGCCGCTGATTGGTGTAGTTTTTTTAATTTTATTTATTCCAAAGATAGATTATTCGTCTAAATATCTTATTACTTTGGCGGATTAAGAGAGGGCTAAAGCCAGGGCCCCCGATAATTTAGGGGCCCCCAAATTTATTATATTTTATAATAAAGGTGGACACATTTTTAATGAATCCGTAAAAATATAATAAATTAAATAAATTATTAAAATCTTATGTATTAATCTGATCGCTATTCGGAGCCGATAGTGAATACTTTTATATCTTTATAAATTAATATATTCCATCTAGATCTGGTGGTCTAGTGGCAGCGTACAGGCTTGTAGTGCCAACGGTGTCGGGTTCGAATCTCAGTGCAACCTTGATTGCTTGTCGCCAAAACTTTGGATCGATTTTTAACCCACTTCCTCGTAAGCTAGCGAGCTGAAATTTTGCAGGCAGTTTCGTACCGATGATAAAAACAATGTATCAAAATTTCAGATCGATCGCATGTACCGTAATTAAATTATTGATTTTTTAGATTATTTTATTTATTCCTATGTATCATGTTATTTTTTGAGATAGAGTGTCGCGGTGCGTATTATATTGAACAACCTTTCTGTCGCGCAATAAGGTGCGTATTTTATTGACAACACTTTTTATAAACATATTCCTGATCGGTGCGCATTATATTAAACATGTTTTACGACACAACTGCAATTTTGTATTTTTGGATGGTCTTGCGCTGCGTATTATAATGAACATTCTTTTAGTTACGTCTCGTACATAAAGGATTTATAGTCAAAAACTTGGTTTTTTTACGTTTTTTTAAAATTAAATCCTTTATATTAACTCGTGGTGTCTGGTTGCTTGCTTGCTTGCTTGCTTGTCGCCAAAACTTTGATCAATTTTTAACCCACTTCCTCGTAAGCTAGCGAGCTGAAATTTTGCAGGCAGTTTCGTACCGATGATAAAAACAATGTATCAAAATTTCAGATCGATCGCATGTACCGTAATTAAATTATTGATTTTTTAGATTATTTTATTTATTCCTATGTATCATGCTATTTTTTGAGATAGAGCGTCGCGGTGCGTATTATATTGAACAACCTTTCTGTCGCGCAATAAGGTGCGTATTTTATTGACAACACTTTTTATAAACATATTCCTGATCGGTGCGCATTATATTAAACATGTTTTACGACACAACTGCAATTTTGTATTTTTGGATGGTCTTGCGCTGCGTATTATAATGAACATTCTTTTAGTTACGTCTCGTACATAAAGGATTTATAGTCAAAAACTTGGTTTTTTACGGTTTTTTAATAAATCCTTTATATTAACTCGTGGTGTCTGGTTGCTGAGCTTGACTGCTTGCTTGCTTGTCGCCAAAACTTTGATCGATTTTTAACCCACTTCCTCGTAAGCTAGCGAGCTGAAATTTAGCAGGCAGTTTGGTGCGATGATAAAAACTATGTATCAAAATTTCAGATCGATCGCATGC
>CALYLW010002140.1:0-66393 GCA_944989445.1 Ampullaceana balthica | reverse complement strand
CCTGGGTAGAGATCGATATGAATCGACGATATGAGTACTATATCAACTATGTACATTTATAAACATTTAAACAAATCATTTGGACTTTTATTACCTACATTCATATTAGAAAACGTAACCTAGATCTAATGGGCAACGACCGGTCGTGATTCCTAAAATTTAAAAAAAAATTAAAAAAAATAAAAACTAAAAAAAATTGTTCACAGTAACTCACAGTATTTCTGAAAGTCACACATACAGGTATCTTAGTTGAACTCACAAATATCATGACTGGCGAGAGAAAGGTGGGGGTGGGGGTGGGGTGGGGGGTTTATCTAACTTTGAATTGTTTATCCTGATAGAACGAGGTTCTATTAGAATTCAATCAAATCGTAGGTGGTTCAAATACATTCAAAGACAATGTTTTTTCCTATTGAAATCATCAATATTTATTTATGTTTCAAATGTACTGAAATTAAATAAATGAATTTTTTATATTATCTATGCATCTCTATGTAGCATGTAAATTTTTGTGCTTGAGTGTCGCGGTGCGTAATATATTGAACAAGCTTTTTAATATTTTCCTCTCGCACGGTGTGGTGCGCATTATATTAATCATGTTTTTATAACAATTTTCACGTGATCAAATCGTGCTTACATTTAGCAGGCAGACTGTTGTAGTTTTTTTTAAAAACTATAAATCCTTTAGATATGAGAGAACTAAAATGTTGGATTTATGGATTGTAATGCGATGCGTATTATTATGAACATACTTTTAGTTATGTCTCGTATATATAGGTTTTATAGTAAAAACTGTTTTTTAACTTTTTTTAAAAAAATTAATAGACGCTGAAACCAAATTCATTGAGATATTCGAGCAGATACTATATTTTTTTTTACCTTTTGAATACTTGTATGGTTTGTCTTATCTCTAACTAGCAAAAAAAAAGCTCTTTGCAGCGGAACATTAGAATTAACACCAATTCAAAACACAACTCGATTTAAATCCGGATCATGAGAAATGACTTGTTTGTCAATATTTGTCAAGGTCGTGTAAGAACAAATGGGGAATAAAATGACATTAAAGGCCCCCGTGCAAAATGGGTGAGGGTGTGCAATTCTCAAAAGGCCTGAAGATTTCAATCTAGGTCATTATGAAGATAATTGTCTATATTTATTTAAATTGTTAAAATCTAAAGGGAAATACCACTTTAAAAGTTCAAGAAAAAATTATTTTGGGACCCAGCCCAAAGGAACAGACGTTAGGAGTTCCTTACCCTGGAGAGATTAAATTTTTTATATCAAATTTGGTCAATAATTCATCCTTATACCCAATAGCCACTGTTTAAAATACCTTTTATATAACTCATGTTTAACAATGGCATTACGGGCACCCGACCCGTAATAAGTGCTGTTTTAAAAACTTTTAATGCCAGAAAACTTCGCGGGAGCGTACTCAAAAACTTCCCAAAGTTTAATGGCCGTGGGATGAATAAAATACCATTTATACGGCTTATAAAAGAAACACTAAAATAAGGGCCCGGCAGCCCTGTCGGCGTAAGATGTAAAGTTTAAAACAGTTTGTTTCACTGTTGATCATGATGGATATATTTGTTTGTCAATGAAACCATGGAGTCCGATTAACCGGCTAAACCTGCCTTGATCCGTATGAAACCATGCTGTCCCATTAATCAGCTGAAAAAGGCATTTAGCCGAAAAGCCTTTGTAATGGTCTTCTCCTTTTGAAATCCTAAAAGATATCTAATCTTGCTGCATTATTTATTTACTTTCCACGGTTTGAGTACAGTGCCTGCTACGCTAACCCTCTCCGGCTTTGACAACAAAACCCCTTTTGTGCCATGGTGTTTTGTGTTGGTTGCCATGGAAACGACGAAGCCGGAGTTTTTTTTGTTTGTTTTTTTTGTGTTTTTTTTGTTAACAGAGATTTTATGGTGCTGTGAGTTATGATTGGTTGACACCTATAAATAAAAGGCAATCTTGCTTGCAATGGGTTCAGCGGGGCGAGGGGGTGGCGATAGATGAACAAGTTTGGAGTTTAGAGCCTGGCCATATATCACGTATGTAATTTGGTGGGAGTGAGTTGGTTGGTTTTAGGAGATATTGTATACGGGATGCGCATGGGGAGTTGCCTTGATAGAATTTGTACACGACAATAAATTAATTCGTAGCTTACGTAGGAATTAATTTTTTTTAAAAATATTTAAATAATATAAATAAAGAGTCAGAACAGAAGAATTTTTGAAATCAATTTATTTCTCAAGGGAAGGAAATGGCTGGAGGTAATTATATACAAGCTGGTACAGTAGAAATATTTATTAGAATTGAAGTGATGTAACAATACAAAATTGGTTGTGTGGCATTGAGAGAGACCTGGGTCGTGTGAGAAAGAGACGAGCGAGAGAGGGACGAGTTAGAGAGGGACGAGGGAGAGAGGAACGAGGGAGAGAGGGACGAGGGAGAGAGTGACGAGGGAGAGAGGGATGAGAGAGAGAGAATAGAGATAGAAAGGGCTTAGGGAGAAAGGGACGAGTGAGAAAGCGACGAAGGAGAAAGGGATGAGTGAGATGGACAAAGGTAGTAAGAGGAACAAAAAAAACAACAACAACAAAAAAACACCTCTTGTTGGGCTTGTGGGTCTCATGTCGGTGGCATGCATTTGAAACACTGAATACAACATTCCTGTTTTACCTTTGATCTTCTCTTCACTCTAAGGCTATATGGCAGCGTGAGGGATGTACGCATAAAGCCGTGGTAGCTATACTGTAATCCTTTCACAAGTTTACACTTAAGTGGTAAAAAGTTTATTTAATACGTGCAGTAGGGCCTTCAAATTATCGGGGCGGGACAGAAGGAGGGAGAAAAACTTTTTTTTAACTGTTATTATCTTATACATTACATATTATGCTCAGTCAATACAGAAGATTATGCGTCTTTAGGCGCTATGCCATGTTTGATGTCTTGTCTTACATTTTTATTCGAGCTTTAAATGTTGATAGTGTGTTAGTTTCTGTTGTCTAGGCGACTTATTCCACCTCCGAATATGCGTGGAAGACAACAAGTTGGGGAAAATTTACAAACACGTTTATTGAAGACCTTATAATACACATAGAAACGTCAATTTTGAATACTTGTAGTCATCGCACGACTCATTAGTTGTGACTGTCTTGCCTCACAGAAATCAATAATTTTTTACCATTAAATCAATATTTGTTACCGCTAAATCAATAACTTGTTACCACTAAATCAATAATTTGTTACCATTAAATGAATATTTTTACCGCTAAATCAATAATTTGTTACCACAAAATCAAAATTCGTTTACCACTAAATCAATAACTTGTTTTTTTTTAATCAATAATGGATGTAGGCTATAAACATATCATTTTATTCATCCTATCGCTATGAGTCTTAGGGAAGTTGTTGAGTAAACTCCAGCCAAGGTTTCTGGCATAACAAATTAAAATAATAAAATAAAAATCTACGGGGACCTGGGGACAAAAATATATATATTTTTGTTCCTCTTATAAGTTATATAAAATGTTTTAAGCATTGGCTACTGTGTTAATGGATGTATCTTGACCAAACATAGAATATAAAAAGTTAATGGGCCATATTAAAATATTATAAACTCCTAATGGCTTTTCCTTCGGAACAGAAATCCCCAACTATCTTTTTGGTGAACTTCTAAGACGTTATGCCTTATTCGATTCTTAACGACCTTGACAAATATTAACGACCTTGACAAATATTAACGACCTTGACAAATATTAACGACCTTGACAAATATTAACACATATCCATCATGATCTAAATTGCAATCTACAGCAGTTTTGAACTTAACATCTTGCACCGTTTGGACACGGGGGGTCCTTGAGGTTGATTTTTTTTCTCGTATAAGCGTTATAAATATTATTTTCTTTAACCAATCGCCCTGAAACTTTTTGAAGTTGTTGAGTACAATGGCAATATATTTTTTAAAATTATCACTCATTGGGAGCCGAGGGCCCTTAATGTCGTTTTTTTCCTTATATGAGCTATACTAAATATTATTTATTTATCCGATCACCATGAAAGTTTGTAAAGTTGTTGAGGACACTTCCGCGAAGGTTTCCGGAATTTTTTAAAAAAATCACTACTTATTGGTTTCTTTGAATTTCCTTCTTTCTGAGATCGTTGCAACGCGTGACGGGTCAGTTAGTTTTTAATATTTGTTGGTTTTTACCATTTTTATGGGAGCAAAATTTCCTGGATTTTGTGAGAAGAGTAGAGGAAACGATGAAGATTCTAAAACTTGATGGATTTCGTGATCATTGTTTACACTGGTTCCAGGTCCTATAAACTTTGAGGACCCTTGATCTGTCTAATGATTTCTATCAAAGAGAGGGAGAAAAGACACCTTCTCATTAGCTCGCGAGAAGAATTAAACACAGCGTGGTGTGCCAGGAAGAATTAAACACAGTGTGGTGTGCCAGTCAGAGGGTCATGGAATAGATCACAGATCCTTGGGGAGTAGGAGGTGGACTCACACAGGATATTTAACGTAGCATCATCTTTGTGTTGGTGTGAGACACGGATATAATCTATTTAATATAACATCGTGGATTATTACATATCAAATCAAGAAGGATCATAACCCAATCTGTCCCACCAAGAGCTGATCCAAAGCTGTCTCACAATGAGCTGATCCCGATTTGTCCCACATGACCTGATCCCATTAGTCCCACCATGACCTGATCACAATCTGTCCCACCATGAGCTTATCCCAATTTGTTCCACATGACCTGATCCCAATAAGTCCCACCATGACCTGATCCCAATATGTCCCACCATCAGCTGATCACAATTTGTCCCATCATGATCTGATCCCAGTTTGTCCCACCATGACCTGATCCCACTCTGTCCCACCATGGGCTTATCAATTCAATCAAAGGAGGCCGATTAAGATGACCATAATCTAAGTCTAAGAGTTTTATTTCCATTGTCTTTTATTAACAGTCCTGTCCTCACTCTCTCTCATTCTCTCTCTCTCTCTCTCTCTCTCTCTCTCTCTCTCTCTCTCTCTCTCTCTCTCTCTCTCTCTCTCTCTCTCTCTCTCTCTCTCGCTGTTTCTTTTTAATGCTCCGGAGATTTTCTTAACCTCCCTTTTCCCATCTGTTGTCCTCGAGCTATTATTCACTTTATTTAGCTCAATTTTCTTGATCACTCTAAATCATGGGTCGGGAAACCATGGCTCGCGAGCCAGATGCCAGATGTGGCTCTATTGATCTGGCTCTCAGACAAATGTTCGATTATTTATTTTAAAAAAAATAGTTTATTCAGACTCCTTTGATGAACATATTAATTGCATATTAAAAACAACACGACAATGTTATTAAAAAGCATTCACAGACATAATTATTGTAATTTTAGTGTTGAAATTATACAAAATTCACACATTTACTTGAATTTTTAGTTTTAAACATAATGTATGGCTCTAACAGAATTAGTTTTCAAAATATGTGGTGTTTATGACTCTCTCAGACAAAAAGTTTCCCGAACCCTGCTCTAAATTCTCCGCTTTTCATTAAATTGTGTTTGCGTATAGCGAAATAATTCCTCTCAATTTTTAGCCTCCTCTCATGTCTACTAAGATGTAGGTTAGTCATGAAATGTATCATTTACAATGTAAGATTCCGACGTGATATAGACGTTATTTTGACGTTAGGGAAGTGAGTTATCACTTCCAATGTGAGAGTCCCTTGATTTCGACGCTAGACTAAATCAGTTATCACTTCAAGTGTAATAAGAAAAACCCGTAAAAAACCAAGTTTTTTTACTATAAATCCTTTATGTACGAGAAGTAATTAAAAGAATGTTCATTATAATACGCAGCGCCAGACCATCCAGAAATACAAAATTGCAGTTGTGTCGTAAAACATGTTTAATATAATGCGCACCGATCAGGAATATGTTTATAAAAAGAGCTGTCAATAAAATACGCACCTTATTGCGCGACAGAAAGGTTGTTCAATATAATACGCACCGCGACGCTCTATCTCAAAAAATAGCATGATACATAGCAATAAATAAAATAATCTAAAAAATAAATAATTTAATTACGGTACATGCGATCGATCTGAAATTTTGATACATTGTTTTTATCATCGCCACTAAACTGCCTGCAAAATTTCAGCTCGCTATCTTGCGAGCAATAGGGTTAAACATCGATCAAAAGTTTTGGCGACAAGCAAGCAAGCAAGGTCGGTCGGTCGGCCGCAGACACCACGAGTTAATATAAAGGATTTAAAAATTACACTCAGTTATGACTTTAAACGCAATCAGAACGTCTATTATTTCATCTCCTGGCTCCATTAGTTACTCACCAATGATACGAACTTTTAAACACTTAATTTTGTTTTGGATAATATAATTCTCATAATAATTGACCCTTCAAATTTCTTGTACAATGGTTTTGGACAAATAATCAGATTCATGCACATTTTCTACACAACAAGGTGTTGAGTACTAAAGGTTGGTCCACACCTCTCAAATGGTCGCGAGCATTTGATCAAACATCACACGAACGCACTATAAAATACGCCAAATTTGGAGTATTTTATAGTGCGTTCGTGTGATGTTTTATCAAATGCTAGCGAGCATTTGAAAGGTGTGGACCAACCTTAATTAAATGAACTTTTTTTTTAACAACTGAAACAGTAACATCAACATATTATTCTTGTCTCATGACAGTTTCCTCATTTTTTACAAATACGGTTCTGTTATTATTAGCTACAAATCATCAGATTGCGTGGATCATATCAAAGCTCTGACACTTTTACATAATCAGTTCAATCAAATGTTTACATACTTTCTACTAACCTCCCGTACAAATACATAAACCATACAAACAATAGACTTACAGACCAAGTTCTTTCCAATCCCAAGTCCCAACCACATATTTATGCAAAAGATCATTTTCTTTAATCTCGCATTTTAAAAACAATTTGCACATATAAAAAGAGCATTTGTATTTGAATTTTTTTCGAAATAGATAAAAATGACCAATTATTCAAAATCCCCATCGTTCTCCGCTTAGACTTAGACCACACCAGAGCATCAAAAACATTCGGGCCGCGAAGCGTCAAGCTGAGAATGTTTCTGCTGGTCCATCCCCCCTCACTCCCCATCACATTACTCTATATTGACCAGGCGAGTAAAGGTCATCTCACTGTCTTCCTGTAGCTGAGGGAATAAACCACAAAATCATATCATATATACCGCTGTACAGATGGATCTGCACCGCATTGTTTGAGAGCACTGACTTCCAAACACGTGTCTTTAAAGGGGCTGCGTTCCTATTCACACTCACTTCTGAATGTTAAAGGACTAGATGGACACGGAAAGAATTGGCGTAACGTCCGCATTTAGAAGCAACCGCCCCAAGTTATGGAATTGTCTTCCAAAATCATTGATGCAATGTGACGACAAAGAAACATTTTCGAAAAATTGCTCAGTTTTGAAAATCAGAACTCGGTGAACATGAAGGACTAAAATAGACATTTAGCGCTTTAAAAGAAATCATCATCATCATCATCATTTCACCCCAAAGCGTCAAGTGGGTCAGGTAGTTACAATATTCTTTACAGCAGTCTATTTACATTCTATCATAATACAGTGTTGTAATATATCTACCCAGGGGGAATATATTCATGGAAGGAAAATGTTTACCAAAAAAATATAAAAAATGATGATCGCACCTACTGTTACCCTCAATTTGTTTTTACTGTGTGGTAGAGAAGAAGGGCGAAAATCGGCTAACAAGCTAACAGGGGCAGGCTACTCGCGTAATGAGCCCAACGGAAACAATTCCAGGATTTATGCGGAAGTGCCTGGCGCTGACGTAACTCAAATGACGGCCATATTTTACAAAGGCACGGGCTGTAACTCTGGATCTTCCATTAGGAAAGGGAGGGAATCCCTGGTTGGTGAGATGAACAGTGGGCTTAATGTCTGGGCTATTTCTATTCTCTTGAAAGTGCAGTGTATGACAGATGAACTAAACATTCAATGTTTACGTATGATTTTAAGGAAGTTTAAATTTGCACTGTGTACGTTGGTGAAATGGGATGCTGTTTTGTATGGAGTTTGGAGCTAATAAATGATTGAATTTTGTGTTATTTTAGTAGTAATCAACATACATACATGTAATTTGCAATGTATTTCCCGTCCCGTCCATCACGTCTTTCCGTCCCGTCGGTGACGCTACTAATTTTAGAAAGCAGCGCACCAAATTACTGCACCAAAAATAACTCTTTTCGAACGTTCCGCATAAAATTGTTCAATAAGAAAATAAAGGAATAAAATAAAAATAAATAAAATAAATAAATGAAAGTTCTGTCTTACATTAATTTTTAATCTGATATGTATTTTGTTTCAAAATTAATAGATTTCAGCTGAAATGTATTCACTTTGAAAACTTCCGTCATTTGTTACGGTAATAAAATAGTATATATATATATTTCCTTCTTTTACTTTATTCCGCTATTGTTAGGTTTCTCTGTGTGTGTTTCGTTTGTATTTGGTCGTGTGTATGTGTTAAGTGTGTCTGTGTGTTTGTTAAGTGTGTGTGTGTTAGGTTTTGATGTATGTGTCTTGAGTGTTAGTGTGGTCGTGTCTGCATGTTAAGTGTGTCTGTGTGCAGGCCCGGCCTTAGGGCAATGCGAACGAGACAACCGCCTTGGGCCCCGCGCTTTTCGGGGCCCCGCGCTTTTCGGGGCCCCGCGCTTTGACTAAACATTTTTTACTACTTTTTACAATTTTACTACTTTTACGTAATACATGTACTTTTTTGTTGTAACAAGGGTATCAAGATAAATTTATTATTATTTTTTTTTAGATAAAATTATATGAAAATTAGCGTACTAATACAATAAATATTATAATCACCCTAAACCCTAATTTAAAAAAAATTATTTTTCCTAGAGCATTTTAGTAAGTATTTCTGGATTCAGGAGAACATTTTAAATACGAAAACTCAATTTTTAGGCTTTAACTTGCTATGTTAGTGGAAAAAATGTAGATCTATTAAAGGATAAGGGCTATCCTTTCCGTGTATTTTCGAAACATTTCTGTGAAATCACTTTGTGAAAAAAAGATGAGAAAACCGTATGGAAAGTGTAAAGGCAGTGCGATATCTAGCAGGTGAAATATATGATGCACTTTTCAAAGTTGCAGAGCAAAGTAGTGATCGAAAAGCTTGAATTGAACCTGAGTCATTAAGAACTTCAATTTCATTGTTTCAATTGATTTTTAGTTCCATTTTAATTGCATCAGCAAAGAATTATAAAAAAATATTTCTGCCGATCTAGCAACTGCAGTTGACAGCATGGAACGAACATACTGAAATGGTTGAAATCTTACAGAAATCGCGGTTTTGAAACAGCAATATCAATTGCAAAAGAAATTTCCACTGACTTAGAAGTTGAACCCATTTTCAAAGAGACTATTGTGCGAACTTTAAAAAAATAAATTAAAAAAAATTACATATGAAGGATAGGACGAAGGATTTGTATATGCGCAAGAAAAAATTCGCACAGATTTTTTATTAAACCACGTTGTTGATACGGCAATCATGGCGATGGACAGTCGCTTTGAACAACCAAGAGGGCATCATGACTCGTTTAGATTTCTTTAAAAACAAACAAACTGATCTACTGAATTGCAGCATGAATCTGGAGAAAATCCCCTCTGCCTGAGAAAGTAAGGACTTGATTGTTTCATGCTCGCTGAGGAGTTGCTATCATAATGTTCCATAATTCCTTTAAGATTTAGCAGTTTATTTCAGTAAACAAGCGTTATAGTGACTTTCCTAACACGCACATTGCACTTCGAATACTTCGAACTATTTCTGTCACTGTGACTTTCGGAGAAAGAAATTTTTAGAAACTAAAACTTATTAAAACATATGTGTGATCGAGAAGAATACAAGATAGGCTCAGTTACTGGGCTACTTTGTCAACTGAGAATGATTTAGCTAAGGATCTTGACAATAAACCTTTTAAAAAATACTTTATATTAACTCGTGGTGTCTGGTTGAACCCTTGATTGCTTGTCGGTCGCCAAAACTTTGGATCGAATTTTAACCCACTTCCCCGTAAGCTAGCGAGCTGAAATTTAGCAGGCAGTTTTGTGGCGATAATAAAAACTATGTATCAAAATTTCAGATCGATCGCTTGTACTGCAATTAAATTATTGAATTTTTAGATTATTTTATTTATTCCTATGTAACATGTTATTTTTTTAAATAGAGCGTCGCGGTGCGTATTATATTGAACAACCTTTCTGTCGCGCAATAAGGTGCGTATTTTATTGACAACACTTTTTATAAACATATTCCTGATCGGTGCGCATTATGTTAAAGCATGTTTTACGACACAACTGCAATTTTGTATTTTTGGATGGTCTTGCGCTGCGTATTATAATGAACATTCTTTTAGTTACTTCTCGTACATAAAGGATTTATAGTAAAAAAATTGGTTTTTTTACGTTTTTTTAAAATTAGATTGTGCAGCCGCCAAAGCTCGAAGGTTTTTTTTTGTAAGTTAAAAACAAGGTGAAAGTGGAAGATCCACCCAACCAACGCTAGTGTATATAATTTATAATGTTAAGTAGTATGTATATACAGAGTCAATTAGCATACCAAAAAAAATTATTAACATCTTTTTTGATTTGTATGAGTTGTACGATCAACAATTAAATGAATAAAACTGTAATTATTGATGTGTCAATGCTGTTATAGAGTAAAATGTATATGATATATTAAAAATGCAAATTTTTACACGGGTCTCGCTGTTGCCTTGGGCCCGGGGCCCCGCGCTCTCCTGGGCCGGCCCAGTCTTTGTGTGTTGCGTGTTTTTGTGGTCGTGTGTGCTAGGTGAGTGTGCGTGTGTTTGAGTGTGTGTGTGTGTAGTCGTATGTGTGTTACATGGGTGTCTATGTGTGTCAGTGGCTGCTGAAAGGAGCAGGTTATTGAAGCGATATATATGAAAGAGAAAACGATAACTTTTTAAGGCAAGCGGCACAAAATCTTTAAGTAGCAGGGGGACCTTCGTGCGGCACACAATGAGTCTGTTTATAAGAGAGACACGAGAATAGTAACTTATAGATACAACTGATAGAACTAACTGACAGAGTTGAGATTACAGTTAATTGATATAGGTAACTGATGCGGTTAACTCGTATTTTTAAGCGATGCGGTTTTAAAATGAGAACTTTTTTTTAAATGAACATGTTTATTACTCAAGTAATGGCTATCATGAACATCATGTCTTCAAAGCCTGCTTTCTCTCTTCGCAACTGTAGCTGGGTGTCTTAACGAGTGCTGATGTCTGTCTTCACGAGGGCTGCTTTCTGTCTTCACGAGGGTGCTGTCTGTCTTCACGAGGGTTGCTGTGGATCTTCACGAGGTCTGCTGTCTATCTTCACGCGGGCTGCTGTCTATCTTCACGAGGGCTGCTGTCTGTCTTCACGAGGGCTACTGTCTGTCTTCACGAGGGTTGCTGTGTGTCTTCACGAGGTCTGCTGTCTATCTTCACGAGGGTTGCTGTCTATCTTCACGAGGGCTGCTGTCTGTCTTCACGAGGGTTGCTGTGTGTCTTCACGAGGTCTGCTGTCTATCTTCACGCGGGCTGCTGTCTATCTTCACGAGGGCTGCTGTCTGTCTTCACGAGGGCTACTGTCTGTCTTCACGAGGGTTGCTGTGTGTCTTCACGAGGTCTGCTGTCTATCTTCACGAGGGTTGCTGTCTATCTTCACGAGGGCTACTGTCTGTCTTCCCGGATAGTCATCAACACAAATCAGCAGAGTGAAGAGATCCAGTGCACATTTTTAAACATACAATTATTGGATTTAAGATACAGGTAAACTGTAGAAACTTGATACCACCATTACGGCGGCACCACTGTGACCGTATGGATACACGTGACATCTTGGACATGTCATTTCCAGGACGCTCAATGTTCTGGTCACATACACTTTCGGCCAAAGTTTGGGACGCAACTTGACCACTGGGCAGCTCAGATCTGATTGGTCAAACTATAGCTTCCGGTACATGATGGGGCCTATAGGCAAACGAAGGCAATTAGCTTGTGTCATCACGTGATGACAGAGGGTGTCTGGGGCAGGACGGGGGAGTTTGAATTACAAGAAAAAGGGGGGGGGGCTTAATTTACAGAGGGTGAATTGGATTTTCAAACTTCCTAGTTTGATACTTGGAAGGCGATGTTTGAATCGTAGGTTGTGAGGTAAAGCGGGTGTAAAATTGGTAGGAAGGATTTAGCATTACCTGATAGGTTAAGAGGAGGGTAGGGGCACATATTCGGCAGATTTCGGCACCCATGCAATAGTAAACATTCGCACCCATACATCAGTGGCGTTACGCTGTTGACTTTTCATTGTCACTGCCGTATCAACTGCTGACATTAACCACGTGTTTTATCCAGACTATGATATCGTGCGTCATGTGACAAAACTGAGGACTGTACTTGAAATAGAAACACATTTAGACCTGCAACGACCCACCCCTTTCTTCTATGCTATACATTGGTTAAAAATTGATGCCAGCCGCATACCTAAAGATTGATGCCAGCCGCATACCTAAAGATTGATGCCAGCCGCACACCTGAAGATTGATGCCAGCCGCATACCTGAAGATTGATGCCAGCCGCATACCTAAAGATTGATGCCAGACGCATACCTGAAGATTGATGCCAGTCGCATACCTCAAGATTGATGCCAGCCGCATACCTAAAGATTGATGCCAGCCGCATACCTAAAGATTGATGCCAGACGCATACCTAAAGATTGATGCCAGCCGCATACCTAAAGATTAATCCCAGCCGCACACCTAAAGATTGATGCCAGCCGCATACCTGAAGATTGATGCCAGCCGCATGCCTAAAGACTTTTAATGAGATAATCTCATGACACGAACATCCAAAGTTTGGACTGTAACGACACATTGTTATCAAGTGATGCTTGAGAATAGCTGTCAGTCTATAGATCCTGAAACTTCACGAGTTTACGTCCTCGGGTCCCAGACCTAAATTTTTACCTTTCTTTCATTATGTAAGATTTCAAATGATTGAAAGAGGAACGATTTTAATCGACAAGTTACGCTTTCCCTTGAAGAATTATTACAACCACTTCCGCCAAACTAACAAAAAGTTTGTCCCTGACCAAGAGGCGACACTAGTGTGGTGTGGGCGTTTGCGGACCGCCCCGAGTGACATCATCACAAGGGGTGACACCAAAGTGTAAGATTCTGCACTTTCCCGTTATATTAGGCACCGGCAGACTCGGGTGAGGTCTATGGGGTAAGTCGTGAAGGGGTGACACCATGAGCTGCCGCACTGGCTGACACCTCCAATAGTGACGCTTCTGTCCTGACCAGTGAGCAGTGATGGGGCTATGAAGATTTTAAAGCCTGTTCCAAAACTACAACAAAAATGCAAGGAGTTTTATATAAAGGTCAAAGCTAAGGAAAGCCGCCCCCCCCTGATATGGGCGCACAAAAACGCCTGGCTAAGCCTTTAATGTAGCCATGTTGTTACGGCGCTGATAGGGATCCTATGATTCCATTCTCTCGATTGCATAATCCCGAGAACTCTTTACAAGAAACTCCATAACATGGGATTAAACCTTCTGCGTGTGGCAGTGTTGGTTTAAAAAAGTGTTGTTTTTTTTGTTCAAGTGTGCTTGTGTGTGTATGTGTGTGTGCGCGCGCGTGTGTGTGTGTGTGTGTGTGTGTCTGTAAATGTGGGTTAGTTGACAGTATCTGTTTTTGTCTATTCCTGAACGTGTGGAGAATTGTAAGAAACAATAAAATGACAAAATTTTGAATGTAGCTATGAAACGTACACAACGCATCTTTGTCAGACAGACTCCAGGCGTTGATTTAAGGGTTATGTATGTATCATCTTTGTTTTCTCACTTTGATCTCCAGTAATGTACCAGCGTTAAAATAATACCGCATTGTTGTTGTTCTAGGTTTCAAGTCTATTGAATCTATGTGACAGATATCGTTACTGTTGATGCATCCCTGCTTAATCCGGTTCTACCACCTACCCAATATATATGTCAACTGCATGCTATTTACACTTCCACTTGAACTTCCTAAATTCCGATCGTGTTAGACTAAAAAGGGCCACATCAAAAGAACTGTCCAGCGATGGAGTCTTGTAGATTGTTTGATATTTTACTTCATGAAAATGCGTCAACTTTTGAAATGCCTCTGGTGACTGTATCTTTTACTTCAAGCCCTTCTAGCCATCACTCCACACCCCCCCCCACTACAGTTGAGAAAAAAAAGGGGGGGGGGTACTGAGCGGTAAATCTTTGACTCTATTCACATAAAACTTTTTGTAGTTCTAAAATGATTTTCAACAAAATGCCAGATATTTAAAAAAAAATAAAAAATAATGGCTTTGAGTTCATAACAAGTGTCTTGCTTAAGACATTTCTTGTCTGATGCGTTCATAATAAGCATCTGTCCGCACCTACATACGATTATAGAATTGTTGATATATTGTATCCTCGATTTTTATGAACCTTTTAATTAAAGAAATACTCAACATCTTAATGCATAGTTGTTTAAAATAAAAATAACAAATAGATAAATGAATAAACATAAGTATGACGTCATGATAAAACATCAACTCGTCAGAGTATGTAGCATCATCATGTGGTCGTGTTGAGCTTGGGACCAACCAGAAATGAGACTATCACGTGACCAAGTTCGTCCAATGACCAACATAGAAATCTAACCCATTAGAAAAACACACCACACAGTTGTGGAGACATAAATTCGGGACATATCATTTCTCAACGTCAATCAACGCGCTGGCTTTTATCCGGGGTGGCGAGGAGGGCTCGAGGGCCGAAGCTGGTGAAAACGAACAACTCGTACAGAGAAAACAAATGGGGGGAGGTCCAAATGGCTCCATTTGTTTCATGCAGGCGACCTGGGGACGCCAGGGCCTTGCTTGAAATAAGGATAACCATAAAATGTTTACGGCTTGCAGAGGCGTAGCTGCTGTAAGGGGCGACCCATGAAGGATGGGTGCAATTGAGAAAAGTATCGGCTGGTTGATGACGTCACTGATTGAGCTGTTTCACTTCTTTCTTTTGATAATCAGAGTGGGATTTTCAATTGGGCATGTGGCTATATAGTACCGATTTGAGTAATGATCATGTATAGTATGTATATACTGTAAGTATCATGTAAGTGTTTTTAAGGTATATCAGTATTGTTGGCGTAGATGATGATGGTGTTGCTGTTTGATGGTATAGGTATATATGTTGATGACGGTGCAGCTGTTTGATGGTATAGGTATAGATGTTGATGATGGTGTGGCTGATTGATGGTATAGGTTTAGATGTTGATGATGGTGTAGCTGTTTGATGGTATAGGTATAGATGTTGATGATGGTGTAGCTGTTTGATGGTATAGGTATAGATGTTGATGATGGTGTAGCTGTTTGATGGTATAGGTATAGATGTTGATGATGGTGTAGCTGTTTGATGGTATAGGTATAGATGTTGATGATGGTGTAGCTGATTGATGGTGGACGTGTAGATGATGTTAACGATGTAGCGGTATTGATGGTGTAGGTGAGGATGGTTATAATGGTGTAGTTGAATTCATGGCTCATTGTTGATGTTGATGATAGTGTGGATGAATCGATAGTGCAGATGGAGTAATACTACCCCACATCTTAAATAATCATATGCCAGTGATAGACCAGTATTACCCTAATGACACAGAAAACATACCTCAAGTATTCAATGACCATAATCTAATAATGTAGTGCTCAGACTCCGGCGACGTAGCTGACACAACACATGCCCTGACTGGGTGAATGCTCCTTAAATGTGTGCAGCAAGTAGAAAAACTTTTAAAACTTATCTAAGTCCATGATATTACACTTGACAAAACACACGCTTGGGTCTTACAGTTGACCAAACACTCGCTTGGGTCTGACAGTTGACCAAACACTCGCTTGGGTCTGACAGTTGACCAAACACTCGCTTGGGTCTGACAGTTGACCAAACACTCGCTTGGGTCTGACAGTTGACCAAAAATTGACCTGCTTCATGTGATCCAACAATCCGGTAACACAAGCCAGCGGACAAAGGGGTTTACTCATCAGGCTATTTCCTGTGCCCCTCTCCAAGCAGCATGGATCCCCCCACCACCACACACCCAGCCACGGACATCACCAAATGTGTCATCTCTAAGCACCATCATCTCATTTTCTTTCATGGCTTGTACACCCCATAGAAATCTCCGATATTACATTTGGAATTCTGAAATTAAGCCGAGCGCTCATCCACTGAGCTTATTTATTGTGCTGCCTGCCATAGGCGGATCTAAGGGTTGGGTTCTTACATAAGGAAAAACGCCTCTAGCTTAATTCTTGCATTAGCGGGGCCATGAGTGGAGCTATGAGTGTTGCAATCAGTGGGTGAATGAATGGGACCATGAGTGGGGAAATGTGTGGAAATCTTAGTGGGGCGTTGCGTGGGAATATTATTAAACTACCAATGTGAACAAAAGTGGGACCGTTAGAGGTATTATTGGTGAGGGCATTAATGGGAACATAGCTGTGGCTATGAGTGGGGCCTAGCATTAGGCCTTTTTTGGGGACATGTTTGGGGATCATGAGTGGGGTGACCAGTGAGATCATGAAAGTGGCCATGGGTGGTGACAAGGGACGTCATGATACTCGGGACAACAATAAGTTATATCCCATTAGCATTAAATTATATCCCTTTCCTTGAGACTTTTCCTTTTAAAGAGCACACAACTCTACGTTAAGTTGATGTAAATTGTCAATAAAGCAAATAAAGCCTCTCCATGGATCCATCTATAGGAGAAAGGAGTTATAAAGTGTTGTCACAATTTTACTTTAAACTTGAAAAAATTACAACTAAATAATTCAACACAAAGTACACTTTGAAATTCGTCAAACAATTGCACTAATATAAACACAAGATACGTAAACGAAATTTGTAATGCAAACAATAATTTTAAAGCAGTATTAATGGCCAAATACACTAAGATAAATTGGGATTTGCATAAGTTACATGCAAGCCTTATTCATCTCTACCTTCTATGTTAACATTTTTTAGTAGTGTAGTTGCATAATGAAACAATATGTTTATTCTAATCAATGACGCTTGTTCTATGTAAATAAAACTATTACAGCAAATCTTATCAGACACTAACTTTTCTAAAAATGAGCCTTGATATAAAATATGAATATATGTATATTAGTTACGCACTGTTATATACGATATTGTATCTAACAGTACCAGAGAAGTGCACCCTGGCAGTTAGTGCCATACTGCATATACCCTGCTAGTTAGTACCATACTGAATACACTCTGCCAGTTTGTGCCACGTTGGTAGTAGAGAATATTTTAAGAAAACGTTTAGTGCTTGAGGCTAACGTGAGAGAAACAAATCCCTGTCGATTGCGTCATCGAAACGAACATCCTTATCAAGTCTCAGACAAATTGTCCGTGTAGCAGACTGATACGTCACCAGTTCGCTAGCAGGCGGCGCTGACAGGGAGACAACTCCCTAGTGCCCCACACCGACACATAAATCTGATTAGTTTTTGATGAGCTAAAACATCGATCGATTTGAAATAACACATTCTTTGATCCACCTTTTTTTTTCTTTAAAAAAAAACAACAACAAAAAACTATTATATTGTATTTTTTTGTGAACACGCTATCCATAACATTACTCATTATTTTTTAAATTTAGAATATAGGTTTTGTAAAATGCTGTTTATTAATGATACATTTTGTGCTGAAGATAAAGACTTTTAGTTTTGATGAGTTTGTTTTTCTTTCCATAAACAAGCAGTATAGGTGTCGCTGTACACAGAATGTTTGACACAATACATTTTAATTCGATTTTTTGTTTTGGTACTAAATTTTTTCTTCATATAATTTTTATGTTTTCAAAAACCCTTAATTATTTTTTAAATATTTAATAAAATTTATACAAACCAAGGTCTGGACGTAGCCACAGCCTGGACGGAGTCACAGCTAGACATAGCCACAGCCTGGACGGAGTCACAGCATAGACGTTGCAAAATACCTGGATGCAGTCACAGCTAGACATAGCCACAGCCATGACGGAGTCACAGCATAGACAATGCCTCAGCCTGGATGCAGTCACAGCTAGACATAGCCACAGCCTGGATGCAGTCACAGCTAGACATAGCCACAGAGTGGACGTAGCCACAGTGCTACCCGCTGACATTGACACATTTCCCCAAATTTAGAATGAGAAATTCAAAAGGCTGCAAAAGTTCGAGCAGATTTCATTCACCGCGACTCCAGCAGTTGTAGAGACAAGAGTGTCATTACTGACTAATTAATTAAAAAACCAGTAAAAAAAACAAGTTTTTTACTATAAATCCTTCATGTACGAGACGTAATTAAAAGAATGTTCATTATAATACGCAGCGCAAGATCATCCAGAAATACAAAATTGCAGTTGTGTCGTAAAACATATTTAATATAATGCGCACCGATCAGGAATATGTTTATAAAAAGAGCTGTCAATAAAATACGCACCTTATTGCGCGACAGAAAGGTTGTTCAATATAATACGCACCGCGACGCTCTATCTAAAAAAATAGCATGATACATAGGAATAAATAAAATAATCTAAAAAATCAATAATTTAATTACGGTACATGCGATCGATCTGAAATTTTGATACATTGTTTTTATTATCGGTACAAAACTGCCTGCAAAATTTCAACTCGCTAGCTTACGAGCAAGGGTGTTAAAAATCGATTTAAAAAAATTGGCGACAAGCAAGGGCGAGCGGGCGGGCGGGCGGCCGTAGACACCACGAGTTAATATAAAGGATTTAAAAAAAGAAATATTTGACAGCATTGAGGTGTTCAGAAAGTTAACACCTAACAAAATGTTTTCCTATAATGAGCACGGCTTTTTTGCGCACCAGTTTAATGCGGACACGTTCATTTCGTCGTAGCAGCAAAAACTTAAATAACAAGTAATGAAAACTCGAATGAGTATTTAAACGCAATTTCCAAAAAGAATTTCCGAATTTTTATTCAAGTGAAATCATCATCATCATCATCAGTCCTGTGACCGTTGCGGTCGTTGGGGGGAGCGCATGGAACATCAACAGATAATGATCTCCTCATATGCCTATTTTGAGCGGCGGCCAATAAATCATGCAATTTCATCCCTGTCCATTCCTTTATGTTGTTCAGCCAACTTTTCCGTTGTCGACCTCTCCACCGGCCCCCTTCTACAGTGCCTTGAAGGATAATTTTTGTCAGGGTGTCATGTCGCAGTACATGACCGAACCATTCTAGATTAGATTAAAAGTCGATTCAAATAAGTAATTCTGAAAGTAAACACAATATGACGTCACATCCCCTCACGCTACATCACACCAAGAATGTGTCAATATGATGTGTAACGCATTTACAAAGCGGGAAAACCCCATTAACAAATCATTCTAGATTAAATTAAAAGTAATTTCAAATCAATAATTTTGAAAGTAAACAAAACAATTGCTTTCAAAAATTGCTGCTAAAATTACGGGAGTCGAACGAAAAATCATTTTTTCAAAAATCTTTCTCCAACATTGTTCTAAATATTATTAGCTATTGTTTGAAGTTTGTTTCAACACGACATATGTTATGGTTGGCGAGAAATTGACAAAATACTGATATTTTTACGGGTTTTTTATTTTCCAGGAAATCCAGTAAAACTTTTCGGTATTTTTTTTTGGGGGCAGTTGCACATCCTTGGGACCTCCTTAGTATATTTACAAAAGAGCCAAACCCTCTACCTGGTATGGTTCAGGAGGAGTTGCATTGTCAAGCTTGACAGACATTTCGAATTTATAAACGCAATTTTCCCAAGGGAAATTGCGTTAAAAAAAACCACGAGCGCTCTAGCCGTAGAATAAAAATGTAAAACAAAGGGATTCTTTATATTTGCATTTTTTAAAAAAGTTTAATTAATGAGAGCGGTGGTGACCAATGCCGCTTGGCTTGAGCGTAATATTAATAAGTATTTTATCATTTAATCTTGTAATGATCCATAATGATCTAAAATCTAAGCCAATCAATCAACGCGCAAGTCTCTGCTACTGTGTATTAATTGTTAACTTTGTTAAGCATATTTTCTAAAAGCAGCGCTGTAAGTGTGCTAGAGGTATAGAGCAGAAGGTCCTTGCCTCATGTGTACAGTATCAGAATTTGTTAGGACGAACTGTGTTTTGTGATAAAGTGAATCTTTACATTAGTTCTTTTTGATTATCAACTCACACAAGGTAAACAGGTGCCCACCAGAATGTGCGAACTCTAGTTTTAAACAATGTTTACTGTATTAATCAGGCTTTGAAACTTTCCTTTACAATTATGTCCTATCATTAAAAACCCTTTTTTCTTCTATTCGCACAATCAAAAACATACGAATCCTCTTTCTTCCCGTCCGACTTCCAGGTGCGGTATGAATGAACCAGGAAAACCCACACATCAGCAATATTCAAAACTATATTAACAATGGATGACGATACATAATTCATGGATAAGCGTGGGACACAATACTCTTCTGTATAGAAGGGGCTTCTGTTATATATGATAAGATGAAAAAAAAGGAACTCATCAGATGAATCTGAGTTACTTCTATATTTGGCTACTTCGTCACGGAATTGTGTTTACTAAGTTTACATTTTAAGTTTTTAAAAAAACTCAACCAGAGAAGGGTTACATCAGCATTTATCTGTTGTACACCCTCGACTCACATCTTCCAAGTTTTGCGTCAATATTTATAGAGGTTTAAGTTGCCTTGACAAATATAGGAATACGCCTAGAATTGCCAACTGGCAACTGCTGTCAGGCCATAAAATGGCAAAGTGGCAACAAATGTCTATTTGAGAGGTGATAAAACGTAGATTTGCATCCATAACACGTCAATCATGCATTTAACTTTTTGGGTTTTGCTTGACGTCACATTGGGATGTGATACTTTGGCGGAAAAGGCCGGCGAATTGTAGACTGATATAGTGAGCATCCACGCAACATTGTTCAGTTTCAGCAAAGTACGGGGGACCACGGGTGAAAAGGGAAAGGGAATTTTGTGTGTGTTAAATGTGTTAATGAGTCGAGGAGTGATTGTTCAGTGGAAATTGTTAGAGTCTGTTTGTTAACTTATGAACATGATAGCCGCCAGAATATTGCAACTTAGTCAATGTTCCGCAGCCATGTAAAACTGGAATATTGATTTAAATATTCATGGATATTGAACCATGTTATACGTTTTATAAAGTAAATTGTTTTAGCTTTCGTAAATCTGGCATTTATCAGTAGTTCATTGTTTTCGCAGAAAAAAACAGTAAACGACTTGGTGCAAAAACTTGTCATCATCATTAGTCACGTGACCGTTGCGTCGTTGGGGGGAGTGCATGGACACATCAATAGACAACGATCTCCACATTTGCCTATCTTGAGCGGGGGCCAGTAATTCGTTCAATCTCATCCATCTGTCCATTCCTTTATGTCGTCAGGCCAACTTTTCCGTTGTCGACATCTTCGCCGGTCCCCTTCTACAGTGCCTTGAAGGATAATTTTTGTCAGGGTATCATGTCGCAGTACATGACCAAACCATGCCATCTTACGTCTCTTAATTGTTGTTATAATGGTTTCTTGACGACCCGCAACAGAGTTTATTCTGTCCCAGACATATTCATTGGCCCTGTGTTCTAAATAGGAGATCTGGAGAATTTTCCTAATGCATTTGTTTTCAAATGCCTGTAGCTTGGTTTCATTGGTGGCCTTTAGTGTCCAGGTCTCACGTCCATAAATGACAATAGTAAAGCCTGAGCTTTGTTGGCAGGCTAATGCCTTTGCTGTTCCATATTTTTTTTAACTTCGTCATGTTAAGTATACTAACTGGTAAAGAGGGATAACTCCGAATGATAGGATGGGCCACAACCCATGTGGTAGGGCCCCGCATGTCCAACAATTCGACGCTGAAAATTCTCTTGGAAACATCTTATTTTTTATGTTTTAAGTCCTTGTTAAATTTAAATTTCAAATAGAGCTTTTCTGAAAAATCTTTCCGATATGTTCACTTGTCTGTTTTATTAATAGTTAGATTTCACAAAAACCCAGTGTTTTATATTTCGTCTTGCGGGGGCCCACCCGACTTATGAAACCGTCGCATGACACTTTCGCCCAACGCTTTTAAGATATTTTTTTTACAACCATTAAATATCCAGGCAAATGTCGTCATGTTAAATCAGCCTTAATGACCATTTAATGACCCCTGGCATGTGTTAGTGTTTGATCCGCGCTAACCACATTGTTATTACCACACACTTGCATTCGGGATCAATCATCTGATCTTGCGTGATTTAGTTCTCTGTGTATGCAGAGAATGTTAATTTGTATTAGTTCAGCAAACGAGATTAACTCTTTGAGTCTGTAATAAAGACGCAGGTAAACAATGTCGTTAGTGGATGGAGTTGAAACATTGCTTCAGGCCTGCACATAGCATTCATTTGTTCTACGATGTACACTTGAGTCTCAAATGTTGAGACTATGTTACATAGTTATGGAGAGTGAGTGGATTGTAGTGTACAATTATGGACAGTGAGTGGGCTGTAGTGTACAATTATGGACAGTGAGTGGACTGTAGTGTACAATTATGGACAGTGAGTGGGCTGTAGTGTACAATTATGGACAGTGAGTGGGCTGTAGTGTACAATTATACACAGTGAGTGGACTGTAGTGTACAGACAGTTATGGACAGTGAGTGGACTGTTGTGTACATAGTACAGACAGTTATGGACAGTGAGTGGACCGTAGTGTACAGTTATGGACAGTGAGTGGACTGTAGTGTACAGACAGTTATGGACAGTGAGTGGACCGTAGTGTACAATTATGGGCAGTGAGTGGACTGTAGTGTAGTGGACTGTAGTGTACACAAAGTTATAGTGAAAGTGAAGAAAAGGAAGACAGTCCGTTAGGCTACGATTCATTTATCGGGAGTTGAAACAAATTAAAAGACTGTCTCATGGACCAGAAGTTTAAATTATTTGTGTTCACTGGGGCTGATCAAATCCTTCTCTGTCGGGGACGTGTTGAGTTGGAGGTAGGGACAAACATGACAGATGATGAAACTAAACACATGGGGTTAAGTAAAATTTGAGCCTGACAGAAATTATGGATCGGGGGAAAGGTGGGTAAAATACTAGGATAGATAAACAGGGAGAAAAGTGTAGGACAGACAGAACTGGGAGGACATAGTAGGACAGGGAGAACTGTGAGGATATATGGGACAGACAGAAATTGAAGGACATAGTAGGACAGACCAAACTGGAAGGACATTGTAGGATAAACAGAACTGAGAGGACATAGGATATACATAACTGGAAGGACATAGTAGGACAGACTGGCGTGGGATGACATAGTGAGGCAGACAGAACTGGGAGGACATAGTAGGACGGATAGAACTTGGAGGACAAAGTAGGACGGACAGAACTATGAGGACAAAGTAGGATGGATAGAACTGGAAGGACATAGTAGGACGGATAGAACTTGGAGGACAAAGTTGGACGGACAGAACTGGGAGGACATAGGAAAACAGAGATAAATGGGAGGACATAGTAGAACAGACAGAACTGGGAGGACATAGTGGACGGATAGAACTGGGAGGACATAGTAGGACAGACAGAACTGGGAGAACATAGTGGGGTAGACAGAACTGGGAGGACATAGTGGGGCAGACAGAACTGGGAGGACATAGTAGGACAGACAGAACTGGGAGGACATAGTAGGACGTACAGAACTGGGAGGACATAGTAGGACGGACAGAACTGGGAGGACATAGTAGGACGGACAGAACTTGGAGGACATAGGGGAACAGACAGAACTTGGAGGAATGAGTTTGTGATTGCCTCTTTGATGCGTTGATTACATGCGACACTGTCTTCCTTGTGGTCAAAAGAATCTCTCTTAAAGTACATTCCGTGTTTGGACTTTAATGGCCAGATTTAATGATATCACCAACGCCCGCCCCTACACCCACCACCACCAACTTTGTACATCTCCTTATCTCCAACTCCTTTTACCCACAGACGCCGAGGCTATACAAGGGAGCGACGCATTGTTGTGGCCAGCTCATCTCGTCATTAACCAAGGCTTAGTGTTAGCCGTTTAGAATTCAATCAATCAATGTAGTCCCCAATCATTCAACTCAGTCACCAATTATTCAACTCAGTCACCAATCATTCAACTCAGTCACCAATTATTCAACTCAGTCCCCAATCATTCAACTCAGTCACCAATCATTCAACTCAGTCACCAATCATTCAACTCAGTCCCCAATCATTCAACTCAGTCACCAATCATTCAACTCAGTCACCAATCATTCAACTCAGTCCCCAATCATTCAACTCAGTCACCAATCATTCAACTCAGTCACCAATCATTCAACTCAGTCACCAATCATTCAACTCAGTCACCAATCATTCAACTCAGTCACCAATCATTCAAATCAGTCACCAATCATTCAACTCAGTCACCAATCATTCAACTCAGTCACCAATCATTCAACTCAGTCACCTATCATTCAACTCAGTCACCAATCATTCAACTCAGTCACCAATCATTCAATTCAGTCCCCAATCATTCAAATCAGTCACCAATCATTCAACTCAGTCACTAATCATTCAACTCAGTCACCAATCATTCAACTCAGTCACCAATCATTCAACTCAGTCACCAATCATTCAACTCAGTCACCAATCATTCAACTCAGTCACCAATCATTCAACTCAGTCGCGAATCATTCGATTGAGAACTAAGCTATGACATTCAGCAATCAATCATTAAATCAGGAATCAATCAACCCACGATGCATGTTTTTATAACTAACCGAGAAACTATTGACATGCGTCATCATCAACAGATGAATTATGGAAACACAATGTATATTGATTTACAGACTGTTAAGAGAAAGCAACTTAAAGGAAAGACCTTAAATCGAAAGAAATTTAGTTGAAAGGCATTTGATGGAAAGACCTACCATGATAAAAAAAAATCTAATGTAAAGACGTCTAGTGGAAAAGACCCTTCATGGGGGGACCTTTCATAAAAAGACATGAAATGAAATTTCATTTTATAGACAGACACGACACATCAGCAAAAGCAGATGTTCATCGAATTGCGTTCAAGTGATAGAGATCAAACAAAGAGCGAGTTCATGGATGGACGGGACATTTACACTTCATTGACGGACAGTACATAATATTCTGGGATGAATTTAACGATGTTTTAAATCTGAATTAATTGATAGAAGTGACCCCTATGACGTGGTCGTGCCGCCATGATGTTCCGATAAGATTATTCGTCTGAAATGACGTAAAGCAAACAATGTCCGTTCCCAGAGTCATCGCGCCTTTATGGAGCCTGCGACAATAGAGACAAAAATCGATATTTAAGAAAAAAAAATTCTTTGAAGTTTTGATTTAATTTTGGGTAACTTTCAAGTCTATTTATATAACGGCAAACGCCTTGGGCTTGGAACTGTCTCTAAATATACGGGAACCGGCGTAGTATTGGTTTATGAGAATCTTTAAGAATACATTATGAACTTATCAATAAGAATCAGAACTCAAGACATTTCCGGATCCACGTGCATTGACATCTCAAAGATGATACCATCGCTGGTCAAGTTGTGGACATTGTAACAGTGGAGATGGTGATGATGGTTAAAATTGGATGTTTATAAACAGAGATAAATCTAAATGTAATCTGCCCAGTTATATTACAAAATGTTCTTTCACATTTTTATTATTTAAATCTACACGATCAACAGCTGGGCTCTCATTTGTCTATATCCTTTCCACCCATTGGTTTACTCACTTCCCCCATTGGCGCACATACTTCCCATATTTGTTTACATACTTTACCCAAATTGGTTTAACAATGTCCCAGATTTCTCTTCCCACTTTATCCCATTGGCCCATTGGTTTATAGTGAGGGTCGGCGAACAGGGATATATTACCCCATTTGGTGTAAAAAGGGAATTTCTCGGTAAAACAGTCTCATTTTGAACATACAAAATTCGCCAGATTTTAATGTTTTAAATTTCATTTTATAAAAATTTATTTAAAAATCTGTCATTTGTACGTATATTTAAGAAAGGCACTGTTTATTATTAAGATTTTTCGGCTTTTGCAAGAGAGAGAGAGAGAGAGAGAGAGAGAGTGAGAGAGAGAGAGAGAGAGAGAGAGAGAGAGAGAGAGAGAGAGAAGAGAGAGAGAGAGAGAGAGAGAGAGAGAGAGAGAGAGAGAGAGAGAAAGAGAGAGAGAGAGAGAGAGGAATCCCAAAATTGAAGTTAACCAGTGTATGATCTTTGTATGAAACTAAATTCAGTACATTTTTCAGCAAAATTTGTGAAAGACAGCAGTTCTACTTTGGCCGAACATGTCCGGGAGCAAAGTACTTTCTTCTATAAATAACATTAAACTGTTTGCTATTCAGCTTGATGAGACCACTGATGTAAGTAGTAATGCGCAGGTTATGGTACATGTTTGAAACAAAGGTTTACAAAAAATTGAAGAGGAAATGTTGCACAAAAAGCTCCCCTAGAACTGCGATGTGAAGGAATTAATTTACACAACATAAAATTTTATATTTTGGGGTAACGGGCAAAAAAGTTCGCCGACCCCTGGTTTATAGACTAAAAATGCTATTGTCATTTAGACATTCTGCATACACTTCTCCTCCAACGTAATACATCTGAACACCGGTAAAAGACTGTTTCACAAAATAGACAATGATTCAAATACAATAAAGGTAATGGTTCGATTCTGATATTCGGATAAAACCAGAATTGAAAGTTATTTCATTTCAAGGACGCTGAACAGACGACGTTTGGACGCAGTTATCGGTGAGTTATCGGCCATGTAATACAGACGTCTTCCCAGATCGGGAAATCCCGATCCATCTGCCACCTCCCCTCCCACCCCTCACCCCGACAGTGGCTATGTGGTAACAGGAGCCAAATGAAATCTTGGGGCTTCATTTCGATTGAAAGTTTTACAATTAAAAGTAGCAATCCATTGAGCTGTCCGGACTGTGAACGGGAGACTTAACTCTGTTACCCGGACCAGACCAGAGACAAGTGCTGGTGACCTGACAGTGGTGGCACAACTTGCGTGGGAGAGAGTGGGGCTGGAAACATTTAGTCCATTTATATTACATTATCTTACATTCAATTGAAGATATGGGATAGAAATCTATTTTATTTAGTGATTTGTTCTAGTAGACTTTAAAAACAAATCCTAAACATATTTTTAAGATAGCTAAAAAAAAAGTTTTAAAAAAAACAGTATCAGGAAGTTTACGAAAGTCAGTATTGGTCTTGTTAAAAGGTGGAGATTTTTCACCATTTTTATGACACTTTTAACGTGAAATATCTCACTTGTCTTGAAACTATCATAACTGATAGGTCTAGATTTAAAACTACATTTGGACTAGACGCAGTTCCTCATGCAGAAATGTTGTATGGTCAAGGAAATAATGTTGGATGGTCATGAAAAGCACATTGAACTATCAAGCTTTTCGCAATGACAAAACAAGGAGCAGGTCATGGCTGTCTTTTGCTGTGGATCATAATAATAATAATAATAATAATAAAAATAAATTGATAATTTTTATAGCGCTGTATCCCAGCCAGGAGCCGGGCTCACAGCGCTTTACATTGAGATAATGACATACATATAATAATTAAATACACATTCTTATCATAATAACCACATAAATGACAGAACAATACACATAAGCTACGTTAATCATTAAAAAGAAATGTTGTTTCTTTAATTTTGAAAATAAATTTTGAAAAGATGCGTCTTAAGTACAGTCTTGAAGGACTTGGTAGATGAAATACTCCGGATGTGTAATGCTAGAGAATTCCATTGTTTGGCTGCACAAAAAGAGAATGACCTTTCGCCAAATGTTTTAGTTCGTGTCTTAGGAACGCCGAGAATGTGCGCGTCTGCAGAAGAGCGTAGCTGACGACTTGGTGAGTAGACCGACAGAATCTCAGTAAGATAGGATGGGCATGAGTCAGAAACGAAGTTGTGACAGATAACGGCTAATTTGTAATCAATTCGGGCTTGTATAGGTAGCCGATGAAGTGAGTAAAGTAATGAATTCATGATTTCATGAATTCACTGGTATGAGCATCAACAGCAATCTATGAAATGTTTTTGATTATAAAAAAGTTTACCACAACATCTTAATGAGATACATGAGCATGATGACAACATCTATTTTTAACTTATATCAACATGCATGCCGCGCGCCGAACCTAAAATCTGTCATGAAAAGGTTGTTGTTGACAAGAGCGCCCCCCCCCACTTTTCTTTTTCCTTTCTATGTCGACATTAGAGCACTGGTAGGCAATTAGTCTTGTAACGGGCAACCAGGTTTATGCTGGGCCGGAAAAGGGGGGGGGGCAGCAATTTAATGCTAGATATTTCCATTTCTTCAAGCTTTTAGTTTTCAATCGAAAGACGTCATTTCTTGTGCGTTGAGGGCCAAGTTTTGGATTAAAAGCCGCTTGGTAAAGAATTATTGGTTTCATGTGGGACAATCAACTCACAAAAAGCGTATGGAATATAATTCCTTATGGCGTCAGGCATTCTGTTGTACATCAAATTAATGTTCCACGACCTAAAGTACTCGAATCTCAGGACGTTGTGGAAATAGGTCAAATATAAAGACTACCGTATATACTCGTTCGCAAGCCGACCTTTTTTGGACAAAATCAAGGGGAAAAAGTGTGTGTGGGGGGGGGTCGGCTTATGAGCGGGTCATAGGTGATTTCTGCATGGATATTGAATATCGGTGTTGTTATTGTAGATTATCAATGTCCTTTTCTACATTCTACAAGATTCGACTGCTCTATCAGAGGCTATAATATATAATTAAAGATCAGCACTTACCTTATTTAATCATTTTATTTATTTTTGTGAACGTTTTAATAAATTGTTTCACGAATTTTGTTTTAAACCACGGATTTTAATGTACGCGCTTTCGTCACTGTTTACCAAATAATTTGTTTTAAAAATACCGGTAACTTTTGCTTAACAAAGAGCAGAAAGACAAAGATAGGCAGTACGGAGTAAACAATCATAATGACCGATTTAGCTTGTAGTTTTAAAAAAATATGTACTATTTTTTTAAAAGCTGTCCTATTATATTTGGGGGTCGGCTTGCGATCGGGTTATACACTTTTTAATACTTTTCCCTTCCAAAAGTGGTGGGGGGGGGTGTCGGCTTATGAACGAACGGGCTATAGAACGAGTATATACGGTATATCTAAATTAACTCAAAAACAAGAGGAGACATAAAAATTATAAAGACTTTATCTCTTCCCATTTCAGAAAAATGATGACATATGACAGATGTCAATCTCTGAACATTTACGTAATGTGTCAGATACGCGTGTGTAATCCAGGCCAGATATCTCATGGTGTCATCACTCCTTCGCCCCAAAAATGGATGTCTTCTTCTCTGACTACAAAGTACATAGTATAACGATGACAAGAATACTATTCAATTTGACTGATTATTAGCTGAAGGTCAAAGGTTGAAAATATTGAACAGTTAATTTTTAGCTATTTTCACATCACATTTAGCTTGTGATGGTATTTTTGTCTGATCTCCAAAATTGAAAAAAAAATGCAAATTTCTTCATCAAAATCAATATACACAGTATGATTTTCAATAAATATTAGATTCACATCTGAACACTTTGATTACCTCATGGTGCATCGAAGGTTTTTATTGATTACCCTTAGGTTTCATAAACTCTGTTTACATAAAGCCAAGGGCCGTAAGAAATCATTGTCATACATTCTTCACACTTTGCTTTCTCTTGTTTAGCAGCAATATGATTGTCACTCATACCTGTTATGGCAAAATATTTCACGGACACTCCAGCTTGTCCGAATAACATCCCTTTGATGAGATAGTCCCTAAAAGTTCTGATAAAATCCAAATTTAGGAAATATGATATATGTAAAACTATAAACTACTTCCATATCTACATTTGGCAAATATGCCAGATGGAAATACAATAAATAACTCTCGGTGTACACATTTAGGAACTATGCGTAATATAAAGACAATATCTTATCTGAATATTTACGCAATTTATCAGAAATAAAGACAGTATCTAATTCCAATACATGCATTTTAAAAAATGCTTAAGTTCAAAAGTAGAACTTTGCATCGGCGACATGTAGTTATCATTGGGGACATGTAGTCATCATTGGCGACATGTAGTCATCATTGGTGACATGTAGTTATCATTGGTGACATGTAGTCATCATTGGCGACATGTAGTTATCATTGGTGACATGTAGTCATCATTGGCGACATGTAGTCATCATTGGTGACATGTAGTCATCATTGGTGACATGTAGTCATCATTGGCGACATGTAGTTATCATTGGTGACATGTAGTCATCATTGGCGACATGTAGTTATCATTGGTGACATGTAGTTATCATTGGTGACATGTAGTCATCTATTTATTTTTCACCTAAACCTTCTAGCCCAGGGCTGAAATCTCCCATCAGTGCCTGTACCCAGGTCTGAAATCTCCCATCAGTGCCTGTACCCAGGTCTGAAATCTCCCATCAGTGCCTGTACCCAGGTCTGAAATCTCCAATCAGTGCCTATGCCCAGGTCTGAAATCTCCCATCAGTGCCTGTTCCCAGGTCTGAAATCTCCCATCAGTGCCTGTGCCCAGGTCTGAAATCTCCCATCAGTGCCTGTACCCAGGTCTGAAATCTCCCATCAGTGCCTGTGCCCAGGTCTGAAATCTCCCATCAGTGCCTGTTCCCAGGTCTGAAATCTCCCATCAGTGCCTGTGCCCAGGTCTGAAATCTCCCATCAGTGCCTGTTCCCAGGTCTGAAATCTCCCATCAGTGCCTGTGCCCAGGTCTGAAATCTCCCATCAGTGCCTGTTCCCAGGTCTGAAATCTCCCATCAGTGCCTGTGCCCAGGTCTGAAATCTCCCATCAGTGCCTGTGCCCAGGTCTGAAATCTCCCATCAGTGCCTGTGCCCAGGTCTGAAATCTCCCATCAGTGCCTGTGCCCAGGGCTGAAATCTCCCATCAGTGCCTGTGCCCAGGGCTGAAATCTCCCATCAGTGCCTGTGCCCAGGTCTGAAATCTCCCATCAGTGTCTGTGCCCAGGTCTGAAATCTCCCATCAGTGCCTGTGCCCAGGGCTGAAATCTCCCATCAGTGTCTGTGCCCAGGACTGAAATCTCCCATCAGTGCCTGTGCCCAGGTCTGAAATCTCCCATCAGTGCCTGTGCCCAGGGCTGAAATCTCCCATCAGTGCCTGTACCCAGGTCTGAAATCTCCCATCAGTGCCTGTGCCCAGGTCTGAAATCTCCCATCAGTGCCTGTTCCCAGGTCTGAAATCTCCCATCAGTGCCTGTGCCCAGGTCTGAAATCTCCCATCAGTGCCTGTGCCCAGGTCTGAAATCTCCCATCAGTGCCTGTGCCCAGGGCTAAAATCTCCCATCAGTGCCTGTGCCCAGGTCTGAAATCTCCCATCAGTGCCTGTGCCCAGGTCTGAAATCTCCCATCAGTGCCTGTGCCCAGGGCTGAAATCTCCCATCAGTGCCTGTGCCCAGGGCTAAAATCTCCCATCAGTGCCTGTGCCCAGGTCTGAAATCTCCCATCAGTGTCTGTGCCCAGGTCTGAAATCTCCCATCAGTGCCTGTGCCCAGGTCTGAAATCTCCCATCAGTGCCTGTGCCCAGGGCTGAAATCTCCCATCAGTACCTGTGCCCAGGGCTGAAATCTCCCATCAGTGCCTGTGCCCAGGTCTGAAATCTCCCATCAGTGTCTGTGCCCAGGTCTGATATCTCCCATCAACGTCTGGCCCCTCGAGGCGGTCTTACTTCATACGCAAAATAAAAACAATGGAATCTTCAAACTTCTTTCTCATTTCCTTTTTATCTTTGAAATTAAAACTTAGAGAAACATTAAAGTTCCTTTAAATTCCCTCCTCCCCATTAATCTAAACCTATTCATAGGGTGAACGGCTCAATTATTTTCGTATTTTATTGTTAGTGTTATTTTATTTCATCCATCCTTTTGATGATGTGTCTAATGCATTATGATGAATTATGTTTTTGTCTCGCTGAGGTAATATCTCCGCAGCTCACGAATAGTATTTTAGGATCTCATGGATAATGTTGCAGCTTCTCACAGATGCTGGCTAAATGTTATTGAAAGTATGTGTGTATCTCATAACAAGAATATCTATATCTCATTTTTTGTTATTTCTTTATCTCAATTATATCTCTGTATGTCATTGATATGAATCTGTATGTTATTAATGGGATCTTTTAATATCATTAATGACATCTCCGTGTGCTATTGATGGAATCTGTGCATATCATTAATGGTTTCCCTGTATGTTATTATGAATTCCAGGTGCTTTGTCACATGATCACACAGTCAGATGCATGGTTACCGTGTTCAACCACCAAGGTGAGAACCAAGATGTATAAAAAAAAACTGGCGAAAAATGCATATTTTCGATGACTTAGTAGCACGGTGATCTGTTTGGAAAATACCAGAGCCAACCTGGCCACACCCGCCCCTTATGATGACAATTTTACCGGAGTTCTTGTAATCGGATTGACTCTCGTCTGTTGTGTGTATTGCCTGGCAACTCAGCTACAATGGTGGCTAACGATGCCCCCGCCCCGAACATACGGCCACTCAACACTTGACCAATATGATTACTGTAGTCTGGCTCACCATCATTGCAGAAGATTATAGAGACCTGTAGCGATCAATCATGGAAGTACATTATAGAGACATGTAGCGATCAATCATGGAAGTAGATTATAGATTATAGAGACCTGTAGCGATCAATCATTGCTGTAGGTCACGAAGACATTTTGATAGCCGTGATTGAAACAGATTATAAAGACCTTTTCGGGTGTCATTGCAGTAGATTATAGTGACCTGTACCAATCCACCATTGCAGTAGAATATAGTGACCTGTAACAATCCATCATTGAAGTAGATTATAGATACCTGTACCAATCCATCATTGAAGTAGATTATAGAGACCTGTACCAATCCATTATTGCAGTAGATTATAGAAACCTGTGGGGATCAATCATTGCAATAGATCGTAAAGACCGTTCGTCATTGATGAGATTGTAGAGACCTGTCGGGAGCTATCATTACAATAGTTTATTGAGTCTTGTTGAGAGCCATTAACGTAGTAAAATGTTTTAGGTTAATAGGTAGGTCAACGGTTTTCAAGCCACCCATCCCAGGCAGCTTAAGATTGAGTTGGTCAAAGTGACTCAAGTTTTGACCATTTAAGTTTTAGTTAACCAACTGGTACAAATTTATTGAGACATCGATACAGCACTTGTCCCAATATAAGAACATCTCGTTTTCCTAATCACATTTATAATATGCACCTCCCCGCAACCCAAACATGCACTTGCCACGAAACAAAAAAAGCACCCAAAAATGTATCTTGAGCCAGCAAAGATTCGGTGTATTTTCTATCACAGAATCGTTAGTGTCGCGCTCATAAAAAAATATTCGTATAGCATATCTTTTGTTTGGTTTCAAGTGTAATGTCCATTTCCATTTCAAATGAAGCCCAAAATGCATACAAAGATGACGTCATACATGCATACACATGCCCATCATCTCCCCATCACCGCTGATAGAGATTTGCACGGGCGTCGAACGGGCGCCATTATGTATGACGTTGTTTTTGGACGGATGTCAAAGTCAATGTCATGTGATATATCGACCAACTCTTTGCACTTACTAATAAAAGACATATCTTGGGGCAACTTTCTAATGCAATTATTTTTAAAATGCAGTTTTTCTTCGTAAACAATGACAACTTTGAAAGTATTTTTAATGTGTCTGGTAAAACGAACGCAAAGGCTGAATAGACTTAGAAAGACAAACATTTATCAACAAACATAGTACGTACTTCCATAAATAGATCCCTGAGGCAAACATTTAAAATAAATAGTATATCTTTGAAAACACGAACCTGTAGGGGAAGGTATGTCGACCAGAAACCGTAGAGAGAAAAAAAATCCGTGAGAGAAGATAGAATACATCTAAATAGACAACCAAGAGATAGCTAGACATTCTTTGGCCGGAACCCACAAAGTCAAATGACTTGCGCCCATCCTTTTTCGTTTCACTTCTCTATTTTTTACAATCTCTACTGTTCATTATTTCTCCATGGCATAGTAGGCAATATATAATGTTAATTTAATTTAAATAACAATGTTCATTTTATTTGTACTGATGATGGCATTTGCCGAAATGTTTACATATTTATTCGTTCATTAATGCAACTTTAATTTATTGTATTAATCAAACAGTTCGTTTGTGTATCTTGCAGACAAATAATCTCTAAACAAAATTGGGCGGTGTCATTAATTAATCATTACATTCACCGCTTTGATATCTCATTTGATAATTTTGAGTCATCTGGACCGTGTCATATAACTTCTTTTAAAATTATAACTCAGTTACCAGAATAGCAACCCAATTAAATGAGTGGTAATATAAAGTGTACGGTCAAGATTTATAAATCAATAATGAATTAAGTTCTGATAACACGAATGTCATGATGAATAAATAACTTAAAAATCATGATTGGACTCGCTCATAAATAGAAAAAAACAAAACAATAACATACAATTGTTATCTAATTTTTAAAATATTTATGGCTTTATTTAAAAACTAATTCTTTTTTTTTAATTGTAGAGTATTGCTTTGTCATTAGAAATATATCAATGTTGATATATCAATCCTAACACTAATTTTTTTCCTAAACATATTTTATAGCTTACAATGGTATTTAGTTTGGATTTTTTTTGGCTTATAAAACATAAATGTATAAAATAGTAAATAAAATGCTATAAATACATGGTAAAAGAAAACAAATATATCTTAGACATTTCCTCAGCTGTACAACGAACCACATCCAACAACACACGCCATCGAAAGTTGAGTAATGGTTAGTTTCAAGGGACTGACCCCCCAGCATTCAAATGGAGAACTGGCCAGTCTGTTATTCATATGTACTGACTAGACTCTAGACTGTCAATCACAGAAACTTACCTGTTTAGCATCAAAATGGACTGACCATTCTATGATTCAACCATCTTTGTTCAGAAAAAAATCTGGCTGGGCGGAAAACTACAAGCATTTACCTCCCTGCTAGTTAAATCCCTCCTAATTACTTTGGTCATTGTTACATCCCTCCTATTTTGCTCCTTGCTAGTTACCTCATTACTAGTTATCTCCATGCTAGTTCTCTCCTGGTAGATAACTCCATGCAATTTACCTCCTTCTTAGTTATCTCCATTCATATTACCGCCCGACAAGTTACCCCCCTCCTAGTAACCTTCCTGCTCGTTACAAACAGGAACAAAAGTTAGGTTATTTGCTGATGATTGTATAATCTATAGTACAACTAAATCAGAATAAGATAAGAAAATTTTACAAATGAGATGAATTGATAAAATGGGAAACTAACTAGAGTATGTCTTTCCACCCAGAAAAGTGTCCACTGTTAAGAGGAACAAAGAAAAACGAACAAATAAATTCAAAATATTACATCCATGGAAAAGAACTGACCCAAACTAAAGATGCAAAATACTTACGGGTAATAATAAATGAGAAACTATCTTGGAAAACCATGTCGTTGAAGCAATTTAAAAAAAACAACCTTAGGCTTTATTAAAAGAAACGTTTACAAATGTAATTGAGATATAAAACTAAAATGCTATCTCACCTTGGTGAGACCTGTACTAAAATATGCATCTTCTGTTTGGACCCATCCACCAAAGAAAACATTGGTAAACTATAACAAATTCAAAAAAAAAGAGCTGCCAGATTCATTACTTGAGAATATTAAAAATTTACAAGAGTAATACCATTAGTTAAATCATTTAAGCTTGAAACACTAGAGGATAGAAGAACCAAGAGTAAAGTAGTAATTATACATAAATCAATTAAATAATATAATTTAGAAATACAACACAAAAATAACTTAATACAATCCTCAGATAGACATATGGATAAAAACACCTTTCTTATTCCCTATGCAAGAACAAACAATACAATCTTTTTCGTTCTTCCCGTCCGGAATTCGGGCGTGGAAATGGGTTGCCTGAAGAAACCAGGAAAACCAACAATTTATCAACATTTAAAACTCTAATACTAATGCAGGACTAAACACAAACCATAGATAAGCGTAGGACTCAATAATCGTCTGTATAGAAGGAGCGTCTGCAACAGATAAGATGAGATGTTACCTACCTGCTAGTTTTTACCCACTAATTATCTCCCTGCCTTTTGAAAACGACCAGCTTAAAATAAATTTGTAAATTTGTCAACGAAATCACTAATTCTCTGTGTACAACATGTTAGCAGGTTTTATTGGCTCCGGGAAAATAGGCTCAGAAAAATCTACGAAGCAACACGAGAAAGAAATCTATCTTTGTGAAAAGTGTAGTGATTCTATATAGTGCAGTCTGTTTAAAAAATACGTTTCTTCTACAAGACGAAAAGAAAGCCCCCGATGCTGTCCAGTACATCATGGAAGGTAGCTATGCCTCATGTTGTTTGTAATAGATGGCGTGTTTAATTTGGTAAGATTTGTTTTGTTTAATAAGCTTAAACTTAAACAAATGTATTTATTGCTCCAAAAGTCCCTCTATCAAAAAATAAAATCGAGTTTTACCTATACGGTTATATCGACACAAGCATCATATCTTTCATTACTTATAAGCTGTATCGCAGTACAGTCGCTTATAATAAATTAGTTTAAACCGTGGAGTGATTTCCCTGTACTACCAGGACCCTCTCCTAAATCACCCAGAGTCTGAGAACATAAGACAGCAGCAAACATGATCTGAGATTGTGGCTCATTCCTAGTCCCAGACAAAGATAGTTTTTTCAAACAATAAATTGCAATAACAGTGAAAAGACGTTCTACAGTGATAGCCAACACCAAATTAAAGCCCTATATCACTCCACAAAAACTCTTTAAGCTAACATGACATAAGAATCAAACGTGACATCAGGCACCAACAATAAACATCAGGCACCAAAATGCCACAAGGAACCAACCATGACATCAGGCGCCAACCATGATATCAGATATCAATCATGATATCAGAAATCATACCATAAAGCAGTGCTTCTCAAACTTTTTTTCCATTGCACCAGGGACAGGTGCACTATTTTCACTGCACTGACAATTTTTTTCTGTCTTTTTTTTTATAACTTCTGCGGACCGGCGGCGGATGGCCCACGGACCGGCACCGGTCCGCGGACCACCACTATGAGAAGCACTGCCATAAAGAACCAAAATGCCACAAGGAACCAACCATGACTTCAGGCACCATAAGGAACCATTCTTGACATTAAAAAACGGTATTGAGTCTATCTTTAAATGCTACCATGTATGAAGCGTGGCGCGCTGTGAGTGAAAGTGATTTACTCTATGACGGGTATTATGGAAGATGCATTGAGTCCAGAATCCAAATGTTTATTCTCAAAATTCCAAAGGTTGTACATGGAAACCCAGAGGTTTATATCCTGAACTTAACTTGCGAGAACCGTGGGCCGCGGAGATGAGTGCAAGAACTCGACCACCACTCTAGTTAACAATAAATGCAAAACTAACGAAATAGCCGTCCAATGACTAGCCGAAGTTACCACCGAGGTCAGTTTGTGATGGACGAAGGAAACTTAATTAACCTCATCTCCTTGGCCATGCGCGTTGTCCCAATGTAATGGGGCGATTCGAGTCAAACCTGACTGGGAGCCGTTCTAATCATAGCACAGTTTATTGGAAGTAACTGTTAAACAGTGATAGTATAAGCCAGAAATAGAATTGCAAACATGTTTTTAGACGTCAGGGTCATGGTTAATGATTAACAAAAATTCGGACGTAAAGTAACTTGGCCTTTCTGTAAGCATACACTTTAAGAGGGTGTTTAAATATTTACTATAAGATATTTGGGTGGCGAAGAAGTTACTTGAATATCGTGTAGTCCTTGAATAGGACGAGCTGACCAGTTCCGTTTTACATAACTGACCACCGAAACGATCTATTTATTGCGTAATGCCAGAAGCTTGTGGACACAAGAAGTTTGTCGAGTACAGGAAAGTCCATCCTTAAACGTGGTCTTAGGCATTAATTTACTTGTAGTTCGACCAGACACCGAACACTGCGTGACTGTAGACACCGAACACTGCGTGACTGTAGACACCGAACACTGCGTGACTGCAGACACCGAACACTGCGTGACTGCAGACACCGAACGCTGCGTGACTGCAGACACCGAACACTGCGTGACTGCAGACGCCGAACACTGCGTGACTGCAGACACCGAACACTGCGTGACTGCAGACACCGAACACTGCGTGACTGCAGACACCGAACACTGCGTGACTGCAGACACCGAACGCTGCGTGACTGCAGACACCGAACACTGCGTGACTGCAGACGCCGAACACTGCGTGACTGCAGACACCGAACACTGCGTGACTGCAGACACCGAACACTGCGGGACTGCAGACACCGAACACTGCGGGACTGCAGACACCGAACACTGCGTGACTGCAGACGCCGAACGCTGCGTGACTGCAGACACCGAACGCTGCGTGACTGCAGACGCCGAACACTGCGTGACTGCAGACACCGAACACTGCGTGACTGCTGTAGACATTGTCCTGGTGTTCATCCATCTCATAAAGCGTTGTGTTTTTTTTTAAATATTTATTTTTATAAATTGATGTTACCACTAAGGCAATACATTGAATAATCATGATTAAATTTAAGGTAAATTTCATTTTAAAACAAGGAAACCTTCCGTATTTGCTAATAAATCGCTAAAAAAAAGCATTTTCATATAATCTTATACAATTTCGACTATTGCTATTGTTTTATTTTATGAAATTTCTCTCTATCTGCACTTTCATCTTGCTGTTGGCGTGTTAATTTGCTTTAATTTAATTAGAGACGCGTGTTCCATAAATCCTCTGCAACCACACCGCATCTGAAACGTGTCTGCACGCGTCTCTTTTCATCCACGTCAAGGTTTTGTGGGGTGGGAGTGGGTGGGTTGTTGCTAAGGCGACCATCTGATATGGCATAGTAGGAACAGAAAATAGGGCATGATATCATAGTAGGAGCAGAAAATAGGGCATGAAAACTATCAAGAAATACAAGTTAAAAAAACCGATGATTCCCTTTTCATGGACTAAAAAATAAATAAATTACCCTTTTAATGCAAGACTCTATAAGTATAAAGATATTATAAAAAAAAGATTTTTGAGACGTAAAAGATATTTTAAAATATTACATTTTGTTTTACGATCATTGGCTCCATGATATGCTACTACAAGTGCAGTACAGTAGAAGTCCTTTAGTCCGGCATCCAACAGTCCGGAAAGCCCGATAGTCCGGCATCGCTACGGAAAATTGTAAAAAAAAATTCTCCAAAAGTGTGTCTTTCAAGCAAATATAAAACGCTCGAGAGCTATTCGGAAGTTTTCGAGGGTAGTTCGGGATCACCCGGAAGCGCTCTGTAAACCCTCAGCCTACTCAAAATCGTGAAGAAAGTGACTCAGATGCCGAAACGGAAGAAAAGGAAGAAATTAGCTGGGCAGAAGCTGCAGAATCACTAAATAAGTTTATCTCTTTTACTGAGGCTAGTACTAGCTACAGTGCTTCAGAAATTATTGGTTTCCAAATCATTAGAAATAAATTTTATAATTAACACCCAAAGTCAAGAAAAACAAAATGACATTCGTGACTTTTTTAAAATGTAAGTGAAATATGTTTTAATAGTACGTACATCATACATTATATGAAATGTAAAATAAACTTTGTTGTATTTGCAGCAATAATAATTGCATATTGTATTTGTAGTTTAATTATTAACCTAATTGTTCTTATAATTACGATTTGTGGGATGAATGTAGTTAAAAAAACAAAGTACATTTGTTTTACAGCAAAGCCTACACTAAAAAGAAGGGGCACCGCCCGATAGACCGGAATTTTCGATAGTCCGGCACCGAGCCGGTCCCGAGCGTGCCGGATTATCGGACTTCTACTGTAACAGTTTACTTGACTTATCGTCCAAGCTTTGCTAAATAGCCATCTCAAGCAATAGAAATCGAGGCATTTTAACACAAACACAACACACACACACACACACCAAACAAACAACACGAAATAAAGCGCGTAGAGCAAACCGGAAATTATCGCCGACTTGTAGCAACACTCGATTACACAAAGCTGCTTTTGTCTATTGCCTCCTATTGAACCCGACGCCGTCTGCTGCAGCGAGGAATCGAATTCTTTAATTACAGCCGGTTGTCTTTAATAGTTGGTACCGACGAGCCGGGACAGATGATCTGATGAGGAATCGATCTCAAGATCCCGGGGTGATTCCTAAGCGACTGCATGGGATGAAAGTTCCCGGACCATGTTTTGAAGCCATCTTCATGAGCTTACTGGCGGGAATTAAGAGCCGTCCGGTCGGTTTACAAGCTGGGGGAAGGGGGAGGGGCTGGTCAAGGGGATTAACTCTGGCTGTGGCGTTACGTCACAGGATTTGTTTGACGTAGGGCCATGGCAGTTTCATGGTAACAAGAAAGTTAAATCGGGAGAATTATCACACAGTGCTGTCGGTCATTGCTAGAACATAATGATGGGGAAAGGAGGTAATGAAAATCTTACTTTGAATGTCTGGTGCACATTGCGGCGGATATTTGAATGCATTAAATACTCTTGAAAGCGAGGTTTTGATAATGCTTTATAGCGTGCTAATGAAAATAACTTCAAAATTGTAAGAAGTTGTTATAAATGATAAATTTTTGCTTAAATATATATCAAGTAAATAAATATATGGGCTTGATATTTAAGAAAAAAAATGTACCTAACAGTTAAATCTCTGCTAAGTGTAGCTTATTTCTGGCTAGAGAAGCTCATTAAATTGTTAGTATAGCTTGTATGTGGTTATTGAAACTTATTTCTAAATAGTGAAGCGTGTAAATGTTATTAAAAGGTAAATCTGGTTAATGAATCTTAACTCTTTTGCAAGCCGTTACAAATCTAATTATTTTATAAAAATTAGATGCGTCTTTAGCATGAATTTAGAACTGCTGATGCGTTGGGACCTCAAATATGCACACTGACTTAACTTGTTATTAAAGGAAGTGATGAGGTATGGGAAGTATAGCTAGTTTTTCCGTTATCTTACTTTTTTTCGCGTTTCCACCGGAAAGGAATCTTTAAAGTCTTAAATCTACAAGTTTTCCATTGTAAAATTAAACGTTTACTCATTTTTGTTTCATAGCCTTTCGCGATGGTCGAGCGGCAGCGCGCTCAACAGTCACGGGTTCGAGTCTCGGTGAAGACAGGGTCTTATTACCGGGACGAAAGGGCGTCGCTGAGTCCAACCAGCTGCGAATGGGGTACCTGACATAAGGGGTACCTGACATAATGGGTACCTGACATAAGGGGTACCTGACATAAGGGGTACCTGACATAAGGGGTACCTGACATGAGGGGTACCTGACATAATGGGTACCTGACATAAGGGGTACCTGACATAAGGGGTACCTGACATAAGGGGTACCTGACATAAGGGGTACCTGACATAAGGGGTACCTGACATAAGGGGTACCTGACATCAGCTGGAGAAGCAAAGGTGGCTGGGCTTTGTGCCAGCCACACAATCCCCTCGAATGCCGTTGCTATAGAAATTTGTGAACGCTGCTTCACTTGCCCCATACGCCAGCTAAGGTCTGAAAAGGGGACTTAACTTTTTTTTATTACTCTTCCATCCGCAGACCAGGCGTAAATCGGACGCTGCGCAGCTCAAGTTAATCACCTCAAATCTTATCGGCTGAATAAATGCAGCTTAAAAGTCGCTTCCTGTCTAGCAAATGGCGTAAAATGGTGTCAATCAATAAGCAGTTGCAGAGAAACCTGTCGGCTCTAAAATTCCAGGACATCAAGTGTCTTTACCGTTAACTAGTCAAATTACAAGGATTTTTCTTTTTTTTTCCCCAGGAAAATCATTCCTTGAACATGATCAGATAATATTTTATTGAGGCTAACAGTTAAAATACTATTTGGCAACATACACGGATTTGATGTTACCTGGTTCCCCCTCTGCCCCCACCCCCGCCCTCCTTTTCCCCAGCTTCCAATTCTAAAGAACACCGTGCATGAAATTAGAGTAATGAATAGTTTAATTTGGATAAAGTAATGAATAGTTTAATTTGGATAAAGTAATGCAATTATTTAAATATTACCATATTACTTAAATCGTTTCCCTTAAGACAACCAACGACGAAAAATTGTGGATATCATTGCTAAAAATCGACTTTTGCCTTAAATTGTCATACATTTTGTGCCAAATTTTGGATAGAAGCAGGTTTTTGTGCAGTAAGTTTCCCCAAGTATAGCTTAAGTTACAATTTAAAAATTTTATTTGAAGTTGCGCTGATATCAGGTGAAACTTCTCTATTAAAACATTTTAGGTAAACAAATTGATTTATGGTAACAATAAGAAACATATCAAAACAATAAATTTACCTTAAAAATAAAACACCTGCAAAAAATATCATGAGCACTGCTTAAACAGCTGGTAAATATTGATTTTCATGCTGTACTATCTCCAACACAGCCACCAATTAAATGATCAAAATCAATGCATAAATAAAATTGGTGAACATTTTGTAAGAGAATAAGAGATATCATAAACTAATGGCTCCCTTATGCCCTTCCAGGAAATATGACATATTGGAGATGCCATTATTTACTGAAAACACTTGAAGTACAATTTTGCTCTAAAATATGAAAGAGAAAAAATACGTCCCAAAATGTATTAGATGTCTGAAAGCAGAACGTTTTAGAATAGAGGTAAGTAAAAACGGAAACTACAAGAAAAATCTAATTTTAACGTTGCTCGAAGCTGTTTGAAATAAATAAATATCATTTAAAAAACAACGTTTGCCCTCAATTTCCAGGATTAATAAAACTTCAGCTTTAAATATAAACTGATTTGAACATAGTTTCAAGGAATCCACTTTGGTCAAAACAAAAAGCCATATGCATTTGTGCTCACAAGTTACAATCTATTTGCCTGCAAACATGCCCAGCTTCAACCTATTTGTTACATTAAAAGATATGATTGTTTATAAACTCCACGAAGCTTAAATTTATTTATTTAAAAAATTGGAACAGATTTCTAAAAGAAATTTCAGGGTAAAAAAATGAAAACACAAATGAGAAATCAGGTCAGATTGTAATTGTCACTACATAAAAATAGGATTTGTCAAATATTCGTTTTGTCTAATTTAAAACCTTATATGACGTGTCTGTGCTAAATAACTGTCTAGTTCTGCTCTGGTGAATTTAACAGTGCATCCATTAAAAATATCCCATTAATATAAATTAAATCTTAGTACACACAAATTTCATTTTTGAAGAAAAATAATTTTAGTGTTTAATTTTTTTTTAAATAAAGGCAAAAAAAAATAGCTTGGAAATAAAACCAGAAAAGTGATTAGAAATATTTTAGATAGTCAATGAATCGAATCTTTCTTTGTATCTATATTTATTAATGTAATCTTAACTTCAAGCAGTAACTAAAGTAGATGATATCATATTGTGATCAGCTCTATATAATGCTTTTAAAACTAAAACACATGTGGCTTTGTTTACTTAGTTCCCTGGTTAGAGTTTTGATTAAGGGTTTGTGATTGGTAGCTAGCAGTTTGTGGTTTAGATTTGTTTACCTAATGTGCCGGTTAGAATTATGATTTGTTTGACTAATGTGCCGGTTAGAATTATGATTTGTTTACCTAATGTGCCGGTTAGAATTATGATTTGTTTTACTAATGTGCCGGTTAGAGTTATGATTTGTTTACCTAATGTGCCGGTTAGAATTATGATTTGTTTTACTAATGTGCCGGTTAGAATTATGATTTGTTTAACTAATGTGCCGGTTAGAATTATGATTTGTTTGACTAATGTGCCGGTTAGAAATATGATTTGTTTGACTAATGTGCCGGTTAGAATTATGATTTGTTAAACTAATGTGCCGGTTAGAATTATGATTTGTTTCTCTATTGCACGTGTTAGGGGAGGGGCATTTTGTGCAGGTTATGGGTTAGCTGTTTAAATGTAAGATTTGTTTACATACTATACTGAAAATGGTAAAAGTTTGGAGTTGTTTAAATACTGTTAGAGTTTTGTTTTTTAAACTGATAGGAATATTGCTGTAATTGGACTCCATGGAACTATTTCAGTGTTGTTTACAAAAGGAGCGATCAAATCATATTTTAAAATGTTCAAGAATTACAACATGCAAACCAAAAATATACATGTGCCTTAGCACTGCAAACGATTTTAATAACTGTAACACATAGACAGAAACATATAGGCAAAAGATCTTGGTTTGAAAATAAATATAGTAGATTGAGATCTAGACATACACAGAAATACCAAGGAGAGAGAGAGAACTGCCAAATTTAGAGATCTGGGTATTTACAGTACAACCTAAACAAGGTCATGTTGCAGGGATTAACGACACATTTGCTTACTACTGCACACAGATCCATCTATTTAAGAAAACATGGAGAATTGTTTTTTTTTAAAGGAAAAAAATAGCAGCGAGATTCATTACTAGTGAATTTAAAAGAGCAATTCCACCCCTCCCCCCTGGCCAGTTCTTTGCAAATAGAGGATGTTATTCTTAGAATCTATGCATGACTGTGCACGTGAAATTATTCATATATCTATACATGACTGTACACGTGATGTAATATATATATATATATATGAACAAGAATGAACATTTGATGTTATTTATATATCTATGTATTTATATATCTATGTATTTATATATCTATGTATTTATATATCTATGTATTTATATATCTATGTATTTATATATCTATGTATTTATATATCTTTGGAATTATATATCTATGTATTTATATATGTATGCAAACGTCATGTTATTCATATGTCTTTACATGACTATAACGTGATGTTATTCATATCTCTATGAATGACTGCACACGTTATGTCATTTATATATTTATGCATGACTGCACACGTGAATTGATTATCAGCGGACGAAATCAAACAGATTGTTCCAATAACTCATGGAACCAAAACAGAATTGTGCATTGTCCGCCTGACAGTACGATTGACACCTCAGTAATATCGAAGTTGTCCAAAGGTCCGTTGCTACAACAACACGCGTGTAATGGCCTTTTAACACCTGTAAAGATGAAAGGATGCATCAATTACATCTGGCTTATTCGCCCTCAACTAAAGCTCTAATCCTAATACATCTCTCGTTAGCGACATCATGGCGGACGTCGACCTTGAGTAGGTTGCTGACTCAGACGCGCTTATGTATTAGTTAAAGGCGTGTAAGCAGTGGCGAAGCCAGGGGTGGGGTTATATGTCCCCGGGCGCCGAACACAGAAGTGCCAAAACGAGGCTTACGACTTCATTTTTAAAATTGTTAAAAAAGTTAACACGCGTTAAAAAGTCAACACATGTTATAAATCTACTGGGCGCCAAATTAAATGTATTTTTTTCTCAGGCTTTAAATATCCTAGCTACGCCCCCGCGTGTAAGAGTTGATGCAGAAGTAAGACTTCACATAAGTGGGCCTCTTTTAGGGCTATCTTGAAAAATAAGGGGCCGGATGGTGGGGCATTTTTGGGGCTGAGATAAGAGAAGTGCTGTGGTCATAAGAAGATGTTGACGTTATATATTTCTAAATCCTTTATATTAACTCGTGGCTTCTGTTTGATTGTTTGATTGTTTGCCGAAAAAACTTTGGATCGATTTTAACCCACTTCCCCGTATGCTAGCAAGCTGAAATTGTGCAGGCAGACTCGTGCCGTCTATAAAAACGATCTATCAAAACTTTAGATTGATCGAATGTACTGTAATTAATTTAATGAATTTGTAGATTATCTCTAATGCATCTTGATGTAGCATGTTAATTTTTGTGCTTGAGTGACGCGTGCGTATTATATTGAACATCCTTTTAATATTTCCCTGTCACGCGGTGCGGTGCGTATTATATTGACGATACTTTTAAAAAATATATTCCCGATCTGTTAATCTTTATGCTAATTTGTCGCGCAATGCGCATTATATTAAACACGTTTTTATAACCCTTTTCCCGTGATCAAATCGCACTGAAATTTAGCAGGCAGACAGTAGTAGTATTTTTAAAAACTAAATCTATAAATACTAAATAATTTATATATGAGACATAACTAAAATTTTGGATTTTTGAAGTGTCGTGCGATGCGTATTATAATGAACATACTTTTAGTTATGTCTCGTAAATAAAGTATTTATAGCCAAAAAAAATTTTACACGTTTTTTTTGTGTGTGTTGTAAAATAGAATAAAAAAAGACTACTAGCCATGAGTCAACAAAAAAAGCAAGGACTGTGTACATAGGCCATGAAAACTTGCTAAATCCCTTCCACACAACAAGCCTTACACAAATTCGAAACATTACATGACAAACAAAAAAGTTCCAGACTCTGAAGTACTAGACAGGGCAGGACTCCCAAAAATTTATAAAAACTGATGCAGTCCTAACTACGCTTGGCGCCGGGCATGTCATTCGCATGCCAAACCATCGGCTCTCCGTATTGCTTTTCTATAGCGAGTTTACAGATGGACGGAGAGCCCACGGAGATCAAGGAAAGCCTTACAAGCAAACGCTGAAGACTGTATTGAAGGATTGCGGCATAATTATGATTCCTGGGAGGCAACAGCCGAATTCCGATCCTCATGGCGACGTATTACACGGAATGGCACAGAACCAGGCTGCCAGTTCTAGAAAAAAGGTAAAAAAGATCGGGCGCAAAACCCCCCTAAAGACATCCTGACCATCTCTTGTTCAACCTGTGGACGCACCTTTCAGGCACATATTGGTTTGATACCCAACCAAAGAAATCACCAAACCGACATAAGCCCATAAACAGGTTGTACAAAATAGTCCTCTTTGATCAAGATGGACGGACAACATTAGGAGTGGTGGGATTTAGAGTGGGGGTATTGTGAGTGTGTGTATTACTAGGGTTGGAATTGAGGGTGTTATTATTAAAGATGTTGGTATTGAGAGTGGAGGTGTTGAAAGTGGAGGTATTGTTAGTGGAGGTATTGAGAGTGGAGGTATTGGGAGTGGAGATATTGAGAGTGGAGGTATTGAAAGTGGAGGTATTGAAAGTGGAGGTATTGAAAGTGGAGGTATTGAGAGTGGAGGTATTGAGAGTGGAGATATTGAGAGTGGAGGTATTGAAAGTGGAGGTATTGAAAGTGGAGGTATTGAGAGTGGAGGTATTGAGAGTGGAGGTATTGAGAGTGGATGTATTGAGAGTGGAGGTATTGATGGTGGAGGTATTGAGAGTGGAGGTATCGAGAGTGGAGGTATCGAGAGTGGAGGTATTGAGAGTGGAGGTATTGAGAGTGGAGGTGTTGAAAGTGGAGGCATTGTTAGTGGAGGTATTGAGAGTGGAGGTATTGGGAGTGGAGATATTGAGAGTGGAGGTATTGAAAGTGGAGGTATTGAAAGTGGAGGTATTGAGAGTGGAGGTATTGAGAGTGGAGGTATTGAGAGTGGATGTATTGAGAGTGGAGGTATTGAGAGTGGAGGTATTGAGAGTGGAGGTATCGAGAGTGGAGGTATCGAGAGTGGAGGTATTGAGAGTGGAGGTATTGAGAGTGGAGGTATTGAGAGTGGAGGTATTGAGAGTGGGGTATTGAGAGTGGTGTATTGAGAGTGGAGATATTGTGAGTGGAGGTATTGAGAGTGGAGGTATTGAGAGTGGAGGTATTGAGAGTGGAGGTATTGAGAGTGGGGTAATGAGAGTGGAGATTTTGTGAGTGAAGGTATTGAGAGTGGAGGTATTGAGAGTGGGGTATTGAGAGTGGGGTATTGAGAGTGGAGATATTGTGAGTGGAGGTATTGAGAGTGGAGGTATTGAGAGTGGAGGTATTGAGAGTGGAGGTATTGAGAGTGGGGTATTGAGAGTGGAGATATTGTGAGTGGAGGTATTGAGAGTGGAGGTATTGAGAGTGGGGTATTGAGAGTGGAGATATTGTGAGTGGAGGTATTGAGAGTGGAGGTATTGAGAGTGGAGGTATTGAGAGTGGAGGTATTGAGAGTGGAGGTATTGAGAGTGGAGGTATTGAGAGTGGTGTATTGAGAGTGTAGATATTGTGAGTGGAGGTATTGAGAGTGGAGGTATTGAGAGTGGAGATATTGAGAGTGGAGGTATTGAGAGTGGAGGTATTGAGAGTGGAGGTATTGAGAGTGGAGGTATTGAGAGTGGAGGTATCGAGAGTGGTGAATTGAGAGTGGAGGTATTGAGAGTGGGGTATTGAGAGTAGGGTTATTAAGTGTGGCTGAGACAGAATAGCTATAGCCCTCTCGTTCAAATGTAAACAACTGATATCGAACTAGGACAGGTTTCATAAAAAAAGAAAAAAAAGAAAAGAGCGTGATCCAGAAATTTCAGAAACTGATTAAAGCTGAATCTTCCTGAGTTCCAAAAGGATATCCCATCTCTTTGAATTAAGATAAAAAATCTTATTGACCACATTAATGTCCTGCTCCATGTTATTTTTAGCACATTGAAAATGTGCGGATATTCCCGAATATCGTGTAGCGCAGTGTTTTGGGGGTGAGAATATTTCTTTATTAATTATGTTTATCAAGGGGAAGAACTCTGGCCATGGCAACGAATGGATTTTTTGTGTTCAGTAATCGATATGTCATCTTTCATTTTACTCAATGATATCAATGTGAACAGGAGATGGCCAGAGAGCTAGGAGTGGGAGTGGGAGGGGAGGGGTGAAGCGGATTTTAACAACGTTTAAAAATCTTCTTCAGCCAGCTAAGCGCCACATCTCTTTGGCACTTCTCATCAATGCTCAATAACAACACACTCAATAGAAGACTTGAGGACAAGACACGTCTCATCAATAACAACACACTCAATAGAAGACTTGAGGACAAGACACGTCTCAGTGTAATGAAAATCTATGTGGGTTAAAGTCACGAACAGACAAAGACACATATACCGTTTCGTATCCAGGTGACATTTATTTACATAATAATAAATTTCACGTGCGATGTGTGATTTAAAGATATGATTATACTTGTCATTATGATAGTAAAAAGATATGGTAATAAAATTCACATGTGTTAGACAAAATTGCGATGGCAAATTTCACATGTGACTGAAAATTCTATGGACATATCACACGATTAAAAGTTTACCCAATAATACATATGATGTGAACTCACTAAATATACGTCATTTGATTTGAATTATGACCGCAGCATTTCATTGCATTTCTAATTCGGTTTTTGTAAAAATATATGTTTCGAAATCGCAAAAATACAAATTGAGTTTTGATTTTATTATCAGTCAAAAGCATGAATCTTTGTAGTTAGTTATAATTGTATTATGTGAGTCCTATAAACGAATGCCTTCAAACTTTGTTTCATCAATGTGATTGTTTTCTGTGAGTCCTATAACACCAACGCCTTCACATTTGTCTTCACATGGAGTTAGAGGAAACAAAACCAGGTCAAAGTCCGATTTCGACCTCATAAATATTCATGATAGCTAATCATAAAACAAGATCGTTATTTGGTCAAATCCAAGATCAAGTGATGGGCAAATATCTTTGGACTGCTTTTCAGCGCTACCGATCTTCTAACTTTGTAAGAACAGACAACTCAATCCCAAGGTGAACATTTATCTTTGGTCTTGATTTTAGAGGAACTACGGCCTGTGGGTCTTATCCTGGCCCTCATACACTTTTTAATGCCTTAAGACCATGAAATAGATTTCAGATTTTTAAAGTTGAGAAACACTTAAATTCATCTAGTCTATTCAATATTATGGAATTACCCCATACCATTCCTTCACATTACATACCATGTTTAGAATATGCTAAACAAATAATCCTGACGGCCGAATAGTGCATTCAGTAGTCAGCTTGCCTCACAAGTTGAGGGGCGTGGGATCTATCCCAAGTCAAAGCAACAATAAAAATGTTGATTAATGACTATTGCTAAAAAAAGTCCTCCGCTGACCCGGAGAGCAGATGGGCACCGCCAGGTCTGCCAAACACCCGAGAAAGTTCTACTGGAAACATTAGAACCCCCTTCGACCACGAGGTTATGTGTGGGAAAAAATTAATTTTTTACACCGTATCTAGAAATTTCATACCATTTCATTTCTTGTGCAAATTTCATACCCCTTGCAGAGTTGTCTTTTTGGCTTCAATTTTTTTAACAACATAACATTCATATTCCAAAGTGTCACATTATTTCATGCCGCTGACAAACATTTCATACACTAAAAGGCATAGATGGAGAGTGATATTAATTAAACTTAAATAAAACTGTAATAAATCTAAACAAAATTCTCATTGAGTTTGTTCATGGGTTTTTTCAATCGATTGTAAATTTGAGTTGTTAATATCTATGTCAGAAACATGGAATATTCGTGTAAATAAAGAATGGCTTTTTGTTTTGTTTATCACTTGAAAACATCTGGTACATGGCAACCGAAATTTCATTTACAAATTGTCTAAATTCAACGTCACCACATTACTATCACAGATAGAACTATATTATTTACTATTTACATATATATCTGTCTTATACAGATTCCCCAAAAGTTAAAGACAAAGAAAACTTGACCAGAAACACCAAATTATGGATATATCTACTATCTCTTTCAGCATAGTCACCAACACTTTGGGCTGACCCACCAACAATTTGGACAGATCCCCCAGCACTTTAGGCCAATCGATCAAACACTTTGGACAGATCCCCCAACACTATGAACAAAGCCACGATGACCAATGACTGATTGATCAAAAATTTACCTCTACATTTTAACACCCTGTTGACCAAAGTATCGACAATTGTAAAGTTCAACACAAAGTTCAAGGCCGCTACAGCCCCCAACGGAAACAACGAAATTAAAAAAGAAAAAGAAACCACTTCTTCTCTCCCCTTGCATCTTACTTATGTTTCGAGACATTGTATCCCCGCTTCGTGGTGACACGCGACTGACCGGACTTCGCTGACTCACATTTGGAGGAACTGGACGCCAGGCTGACATCAAAGGATTTGTTGACTAGAAGACCGCTGCCATAAAACCACGAGATGGTAACACATGCAAGTTTAGGGTCTAGTTTTGTTTCACATAGTCTCGAATGATTTTAGTGTGGGTGTAAGACTAAGTTGTAGCGAGAAAATAAATGACAACGATATGTTTGGTCTAGTGTAACATTTGAAATAGTGAAATAAACATAGGTCTGGCCTTGAGGTGAAAACACAGGACAATCAAAAGATTTCAGCAGAAAGCAGTTTTAGTTTTTTTTTAAATAAACAAACAAACAAAACATAAAACAAAGACAGTTACATGAGTAGTATGTCAGAATCGTTATATTTATTTGTAAGATACTGAAGAACAGAAAAATTTATGTTGGAAAGGAAAAAGCCATAGCAGGTTACGGAACGGTCAAAGATGCTATAGTCACTCTGGAGTGGTCCCACTTAGTTGAAACCTGACAAGTGAAGAACACAAAAGCTCACTAAATAATGAATAAATAACCTACCAATTCCTCGACATGTATTCCAAGAAACTCTATGCTCTATACCTAAACCCATGCGCAATGAACGAAAAAAAGGTTAAAAACGAAGTGAAGTAGCAAAAATCATTACACATTTTAGGGAAGCCCAAACAATTAAAATTTATTTTTTCGATTTTTCTAAATTTAAGGCCTGCATTTTGTTTTGCCAGAAAAAAAAGTGTTTTCTGAAAAAAAATGAATACAATCGTGAAATATTTAGGGGTTGCACAAATGCAATGAAAACATTTATTTGGTACTAAATTAAATAGTAATTTAATGTTTTATGTTGAATGTTTAGTGTTAAACATGAAATAACAACACATAAAATAATAGAATGCAACAAAGCAAAGTGGTTACTATTTATTGACGTCATATTCACTGACTGCTTTTTGCTAGTCCAGTAACCACTGTGGTCTTCTTTGCATCCGGATATAATCGTCAATGTTCTTGCACCACCTGAAGTAAGAATTGCTTCTGATCTTCTTTTCAGCATAAAACTTCTTGGAATCCTGAATCAGTTTCACTCCTCTTTCGGCTGTGTCATTAACAACTTTCAAATTGGTTACAACCTTTTCTGTATGTTTGTATTCATTGTTGCTGCTCCATGTTTCAGGGGACATCTCCAGGAATGAATGTGACAAACCAAGAATGGAGAAAAATGCCTTTGTATTGTTTGTAACAAAGAAGCTGATGGGCTGGGCTGCATAGAATCCATTGGAATCAAGACGCTGAGCTCAATTTGTAGATCCGGGTTTTTCTTGCATATTTTTAAGCATCTGAACCTTTTGCTTGGGATCAATATTTTCATCAAAAAAAAGCGAGGCCCACTGTAATTTCACTTAGATACCATAAATGTCGACTGAAAGCCTTTTTGCTGCTTTTCCAATAACTGAATTAACAGAGTTATATTTTTCTAAATCCTTCAGAAATTGTAGGTCGTTTGATGGCGCTCTTGCTAGCTGTGGGGCTTGAAACCACAGTTTCATATAAGTACTGGAAACAAAACAGAGTAACTGAAACAGTCCTTGTTCTTCAGAAAGCTTCAGCTTAAACTGCTTCTTAAACATCCACATCTTGTAGCAATAAATTATTCTTGCCATCCAACGTGCCCTGTGTACAGCTCCTGGAGCATGGAAAGGAATCCCACGTGGTGGTGTTCCTCCAAGAAATATGGCAGCCAGTTCCAAAAATTCTCCGTAATCATCTCATTTTCAGGCTAAGGACGGGCCACAACAAACTAAGGCAACACATGTTCCGCAAACTTCGAATTGGAGAAAGAGAAATGTGCCCCTGTGGGATAGCTGCGGAAAATGCGGAACATGTTCTCCAAAACTGCCCTCTTTACCACCATACCCGGACAGACATATGGCCCCAGGAAGCTACCCTCGATGACAAACTCTATGGTGGACTGGAACAACTGACAGCCACAGCGCGGTTCATCACAAATATAGGACTTGCTGTCTAAATCCTCTATCAAAAGATTTTGAGAACGAAGAAGAAGAAGAAATCTCGTGGATGACGAATTTGAAGATTGTCATTTGTAAACTGCAATGTGCTCTCTTTGAAAAGGTCTACTTCAGACATCCCATCTACAGTATCATAGGATCCCTTCTTCATAAAATTCCACTACTCTTTAAATCGTTTGAAAAGTGAAATATCAGGTCCAGATGAAGGCCCACTTATCTTCAATGCGGTGAACACTTTTTCCAGAACAATTTCCATCATATTAATAATGGTGGCGGCAAGCAAGATAAATAAGACTTTTTTCAAGCAGCTTTTCAATTAAAACACATGCCCCTTTGGAATCCCCAGTGTTACTTGCTGTTGTGTCAAAACTTAATGCTACTACTTTTTCACGAATTCCCCAGTCCTTCAGACATTCAACTACAGCTTGAGCTTGACTGTCACCTGTCCCTGAAGCCAATTTTGGTACACCTAGCAAGCACTCTATTTGCAGTCCTTTTACAATCACTGGCAATCTCTCACCATTCTCCCTGGCTTTGAGATCTGGAAGCAATTTTCCCTCCCAATGTACAGTTAATGGTACTTGTGGATCAAACAATTCTTTAACTTCATGTGCTGTTTTTTTCCTAATCTCAGCTCTCACACGCTGTACAGTACTTCGACTTAATGTCATGTCACTAACATCGTGACCAAGAGAATGAGCTGCAGCAGCTAGTAAATGGACTGCTGTACGATCACTAACTTGTGATCTATCTAATGCTGCAGCAACTTCTTTGGACAGAACAGACTTTGTTTGAGCAGTTTCTGCACATTTTCTTCGTTTCTGTGATGCACTAATCAAAAATTCTCCATCGTGTTCATTTTCTTCAGTGACTCTTTCATCTGAACTGCTGTCACAAAAAAATTGCAATAATGTGCTGGACATTTGAGAACTTAGAGTTTCCTGGTCATTTTTCACTATTTGCATGAACCTCTCTGATCTCTCTTTTCTGTGAGCTTTCCGTTCTTCTTTTTCCTGTTTTGCTATATCCACTCCAGCCATGTATCCAATTCTTCTCTCCCTTTGGTCACGAAGAAATTCTAAATCTTGAGTTTGTTCTGTTAGTTTTTAAGCACTCTGATGGGCGATGTCAAACAGTTTATCAATTTTTGAAGAAAATGCAATTTCATTTGAAATCTGCTTCTCTGAACGCCGATTCTTTGTTTTACTCAAACACTGCCACTGCTGATGGACTTTTAAAAGACGATTTTCTATGTGGTAGCTGTAAGCTGTTGGAATTGCAGCTTTCTGCCAGATAGTAAGAATTTCACTAACAGTTATTCTAGCACTGTCTTTAAGAGTTTTATTGTTTTCTCTAGGATGGTAGAAAAACATTGATAATGTCTCACGAATTGTTGGAAGCCTTGTAGTTTGCACAAACGTATCACGCACTGGACCAAAAAAACAGACTTTATTCAGGTTTATCAGTATTCGGGATAAAATGTGGTAAATGGAGAACATACTTAAATTTGCAGAGAGCTTGTGCAACCTCTAAATTTCATCTGAAAATTATTAAATTTTATATTTTGGACTACTTTTTTGTGGTAATCAAATGTGGGGTTTAAATCAAAGAAAAAATAAATAAAATTTCTAGCTTTTTTGGGCCACCCTAAATAAGTATATATACATGTTAATAAACACCAACTGACTATAAGGACTATTATTAATTTCAGGAAAGACATTTCTTAACACCCTACCATTAGCTTGGCGATAGGTATTGATATTTACTGTTAAAGCACGTGGCATTTTAGAATATCAAAGATGACTTCTTAATTAAAAACTCATGGTGGAATACTCTGTCATGCTGAATTATGTGTCATGAGGTATGATAAGTCACTGGGTATGATATGTCATTTTGTACAATCTGTCATGGGGATACAACCCTTTGAGCGTAAATTGACCTATATGAGAGTAGGGCTGTCAATATTGTTGAAAAATGCTGCCTAGGTACCCGTCCAAATTTCGAAAGGGTACCCGGGTTACCGATCGAAACATCACATAATTTTCCCCGTTATGACCGCTATACAATGTTACCTAGCCACCTTCCATACACCTTATTTCACACGGGCGACGTCTTAGGGGCCGTACATAAATGACGTCAAGCGATTTTGGCCGATTTTTAGCCCCCCCCCTGTCACAGGTTGTCACAAAAACTTAGAGCCCTGTCCAATATGACGTCACAAAGTTTTGCGGACACCCCCCCCCATAAAAGCCGTACTAAAATCCCGTTGATAGATAGTTCTCCTTAGACGTATTTCTCAGCATATATTTGAAACAAAAATGTTCATGTGATAAATTGTTTCGCGAGCCGTAAATTAAACACAAAAAAGCCGCATGCGAGCTGAAGTTTAGTTAATATAGACATTGAAGGCCACATTTTCACGGGTACCCGGGCGGAATTTTACTACCCGGGTAATCTCACGGCAATGGGTACCCGGGTCCCGGGTACCCGTTGACAGGCCTATATGAGAGACTGACCCCGGATTTCCATTGGACATTTGCTTTAATCCAGTGTTTCTCAAATAGTGGGGTGCGCCCCCCTGGGGGGGGGGTGAGGCTCCGTAGAGGGGGGCTCGTTTGACCGTTATGCAGAGGTGTAATTATAACAAATGATACTATTTACAGTCGCACAGGGGCGCGAAATGTTTTCTTTCTTCCGAGGGGGGCGTGACAGAAAATAATTGAGAAACACTGCTTTAATTTGACCCGTCACACAAGGTTTGTAAGAGACTATGCCATTGGCTAACATTCTATGGATGATTATTTGATTGTTTGTAGCCTTCCACATATTGTGCAGACTTAAAATACTTCAAATGTCTCGTTTTGGGGTCTCCGGGCCTTTAGTGATAATCAAACTAGTCTAGAAGGCGGGCCAGAAGTCTTTATGTAATATTATCTACTTAAAACGCTTGTTTCTTTCTAATTTCGAAAAGCTTCTGGTCCATAGCTGTGTATTCTAACCTTGAGAGATGCCATCAGCAAGACATCTATTGATTGTCGGGGCTAACGTGGGAGTTTAATATAAGTCGACTTTGTGCTCTGAGTTTTTCTCCACATTAACCTAATCTAGCGTCCCGGCTCAAACATAAAAAAATTCTTTCTTCGTCGCTTGTGTCAAGAGCAGCATGGACTTATGGGGATTTATTGCCCTTTATTCCAATACTGTGTACAAGTACGTACGTCACGTTTACAATATAAAAGTACACAATTGCTGTGGTGATTAATTGAAATTCAATACCCGGGGCCTAGAACCCGTGCATATCCTAATCGTCATATAAGAAGATAGCCATAGTTGTGTTGCAAGATTATTTCATCTTTATCTGTTTGCCTTGACAACCTTGGAATGTCTTCACAAACCCCCCCCCCACCCGCAACACCCCATTGATCCTCATTGTCCGCAATGGTCATTACTTTTTAACACCAGGTGTGGAGAGTTCCCGCCCTTTCCTAGCAATCTTGGTTGACCACACTACGAGGATTTGATTAGATCCAGTCTGGCTACCAACCCATGGGGCATCGCAAGTGTAATTGTTTACAGATTTAAGATTTGACTCTTAACGAGAACACTAGGACCAGTCTTGGGGCAGAGCACCCCTGGAGAAATAAAACGGAGCAAGTTCATTAATCTAATGGTGACACATTTCCCGTCCAGAAGGCGTACACCTGCTTTCACATATCCTTCAGATTGTGGGAGTTTAGTGCCTACTGTTCCATATGAAATGATATAATGTGGCTCTTGCCGTTATTTTGTATGGCTTATGCCATGTGCCTAACATAAGGGGCGTAATGTGTTTCACACAGCATTCGTTTGGGAGAGCGAGTCGTGCTCTACGTGTCATTTTGCAACATCTCGTGTGCATTTGGCCGGCGCTTGAACGTCAGAACTGCGTCATATACGTACTAATGTTCAATTTGAGCTGCGCTGCTGCGCATATATCTAAACAACACTACGCAGCAGTTTTGAATTAGCGCGCAGCAAAATTGTTAAAACATTTCACAAATAATGGATGCTGCCCAACTTTGCTCACTGTTTTTTTTCTCACTTTGCACACGGACCAACGAATTATATAGGGAACATGGCGTCAGACCTGCGTTATGTCCGTCAAACATGCGTTATGTCCGTCAGAAATGCGTCGTCAGACATGCGACGTGTGCAACAAGTCAGCGATGCCGTATTTAGGGCTGTCAATATTGTTGTAAAAAGCTCCCCGGGTACCCGTCCAAAATTTGAGAGATTATATGTGCGGCGTATTTCAACGACAAAACCAAGGTCATTTCTAGCCCTTCCAAGTTATCGACATTGTATTCTATTTTCCTTGCTTGAACAATTCAAAAAACCAAACCCTTTTTGTTTTATATGATTTTTGTTTCAAGTTCCAAGGAAGAAAAAAAAGTGTATCAAAATACAGTGTACTTTGTCGGGACCGTATTTTATTTCCGTTTGAGATTTATTTCCTTTTACGCGTTTTTATGTTAAACACATTTCACAGTATATATTTCAAACGAAAAATATTAATTTGATGAATTATTCATGAGCCGAAATGTGAACACAGAAGAGCCGCAGTTCGACCACCGTTGCAGACATTGCAGTAGTCTTTTCGCGGAGAACCCGGGCGCAATTTTACTACCTGGGTAATTGCTCGGCAACGGGTCCCGGGTACCCGTTGACAGGCCTAGCCGTATTAGTTGGAAAACGTGATCGCCCACAGAACTATGTGGAGCTCGTTTAAATAAGGAAATTAACCTTCTAGCACGGACTGAAATTTCTCGGTGAATGCATCGTCTTTGTCGCCATGGAAATCCATTGGATTTATCGTCCTTTAATCGGTCGCCATTATCATTATGTTAGCGGTTCTGATTTTAAAAAAAAAGTAAATATCGGTTCTTCAGATAATCGTGGTCATAAGACGGATTTATAGCATTGTACGACCTATCAGTGCATTTCGGTTACCCACATCGGACGATAGCCTAAAGTAACTTACCCAGCTGAAAACTCCTGATGGCTATCCAAAGTCCTGATGTGGTCAGTATGTAGTGGACACTCGACATGCTACAACACGGCTCACAGATACACACGTTTAATTAGTCCAACTGAAAAATTGGAAAAAATTGTTAAAATAATTGCTCTTTCTGGCTTTGGACAACACCGCAGCTACGTTTTCATTTCGTTTATAGTTTTATTTGTTTTTGTCTATTTTGTTCGTTAAGGAAGGCTTTTCGGCGAAACGTTCGTTGTTCTATGATGTGTTGTCAGGCCTATAAATACCCTGTTTTAATAACATATATATTTCTTTTTATGAAAATGAATCATGTCACAATAAGCCATTAACACAGTAAATATAAGACACTTGGAATATTAAATTGTACATCTAAACAATTCTATAAAACCATGTAATTAATTGTTCACCAAAAGTGCTAAACTATATGTTAAACCTGCTAAATCGAACTCTAATGAGGATGTTTTGTATATTGAATAGTCAAACCCGTGATCAAAGGGGCAATCGTTATCGTAAATGATTAATAATAACCTTCTCACTAAAAGAGAAGCACTTTTTATCTTCACGCGCTTGGGATTCACAAGCCAAGAAACAGACACAATACTTTAAGCCGGCAGAAACCAATCATCTTTAATTAAATATTAAAAAATTAAAAATGTGAAGTTATTGAATTTATAGTTTCCGTGTTCGCTTTAAAAATAATATTAATGATAGTTTTAAAAAAAATATATTAAGGATAATTTTAAAAATTGATATTAATGATAATTTTTACAAAATCGTAATTTAAAAAAAATAATGTAATGATTTAAATAAACCATATTATTGACAATTTTGTGACGATGTGTGACGAGGGGCAGGGGGTGATTAAGAAATGTGACGTCGCATCAAACACCACGCAACTTAAAATAAAAGTTCCACTATTAATATTTGATTGCTAACAGTTTACGTCATGACGTTTCACATGGCTTCACGCGTGTTACGATATTAGAGTGCAACCTTACACTAAATACATACTTTAACGACAAAAAAGTTATTTGAAATATGATCATTTCCAATAGAAAATTCGGCTTTTAGGGGGACGGGTCAAAGCTTTGTGACGTCATATTGGAAAAAAAAGTGTGGGGAGGGGGGGGGGTCTCAGTTTATGTGACTACTTGTGACGAGGGGGGCGGGGGGAGGGAGATAAATCGGCCGAAATCTATGGACGGCCGCCTAAGACAGACTTCATTCTAATGGAGGATCGGAGGTGTACAAAGTTCCAGCTTAAGTTTGAAAATGAGAATTTTGTCCTCAGAGGAGTATTGAAAGTCGAGACTGAGATCCTTTATTTCACCCGCGTAAAGATACATGGCGGAGTTATCTCAACTCATGTCTCAGGCATTGATTATTGTCTGGTATCAAAACTACCACCCAAACCACCACCTCCCGCTACTTGCCACCCGTTGTTGTCCCACAAATGATCTGATAAGTCGCCCCCTTCCCCAAGAATGTAAACGTCTGTTGTGGTTATGAGTTGATCCGGTGCTGGCTCATCATTGGCAAATTACGTCTAACACACGGCGGGCAATGCTTCCTCCTTATTGATTCTACTTGCTTTGTCACAAAGAACGGCTCATCAACACCACATTTACGCCTCGACAACACCACAACATTAAATCCAACAGCAGTACAGGAATACCTTAAAAATACGCATAGACAATCCAACAGCACACTAAAACATCCACATAATACATAAACAACACATAAATAACACCTCGAAATCACTCCACAAAAAACCCACTCCGAAACAAATCAAAAACACCACAACAACATCTAGACAATACCCTAACTACAACCAACAGTTTACCAGCAAATACCCCAATACATCCCACATCTAATCATCAATACCTTTAAAAAAACGTATCCAAAGTGAAACTCAAGACCAGTTGCGTCTCATCCAAGTGTTACAGGGTTTAACTAAGAGAATGACTGCATGTCTACACTATGATTGAATGACTGCATGTCTACACTATGTTTGAATAACTGCATGTCTACACTATGTTTGAATGACTGCATGTCTACACTATGTTTGAATGACTGCATGTCTACACACTAATAACAAGATGGAAGATGACGTATTTTTTTCTTATTTAGATGAACGAAATAGAGATGTGATCTAAACATTTCGATCAACATTTTAGAGACAAGATATATCCCACTTATTGGTAATACAATGAACACCTATATGGGATCACAGGGTAATACAAAGAACACCTATATCGGATCACAGGGTAATACAAAGAACACCTATATCGGATCACAGGGTAATACAAAGAACACCTAAATCTGATCACAGGGTATTACAGAGAACACCTATATCTGATCAAAGGGTATTACAAAGAACACCTATTTCTGACACAGGGTTTTACAAAGAACACCTATTTCTGATCACAGGGTTATAAAAAGAACACCTATATCTTATCACATGGTAATACAAAGAACAACTATTTCTGACAGAGGGTATTACAAAGAACACCTATTTCTGACACAGGGTAATACAAAGAACACCTATATCTGATCACAGGGTAATACAAAGAACAACTATATATTATCACAGGGTAATACAAAGAACAACTATATATTATCACAGGGTAAGGAAGAGAACATGGTAAACAACTACATGGTAATGTACACAAAATCCCCTCAGGGTAATGATAAGAATAAATACAAACACATATCCCGATGTTTAACATTTGATCCAGTTGAGATTCTAGAACTTCCTGCTGTAGTCTAACCTTGTTTCCACGTATGACTTGGGGGTGGGGTGGTGGATTCAAAGCCCCGTGTGGGGGTTAGTTCGAGGGGAGACGAGGGCGGAACGCTGAGCTGCCAAGTTGCATTATGTACCAGAAGACAGACTGATTAGTGGCTACAGACAATGTCTACAGCAGACAATAACAGACAGAATTTTGTCTCGCCTGAGCTGAATGTCTATTTGGAGGAATAGCCGACCCTATCCCCCCCAACTCCACCGGGCAAGTATAAATCTACACAAATTAAGGACCTGCTGTATGTTAGAGTGGCTTTGTGCTTGATGGGAGGGTGACCTTGGGGTACTTTTAGTATGGCTTTTTGTTAGATGTTAGATTTAATTTTGTTAGATGTTAGGATGGTTTTCTGTTAGATGTTATGTGGCTCTCTGTTATATGTTAGGGTGGCTTTTTGTTAGATGTTAGTATTGCTTTCTGTTAGATGTTAGGGTAGCTCTCTGTTAGATGTTAGGGTGGCTTTCTGTTGGATGTTATTGTGGCTTTCTGATGGATGTTAAAATAGCTTTCTGTTACATGTTGGAATGGCTTTCTGTTACATGTTGGAATGGCTTTCTGTTACATGTTGGAATGGCTTTCTGTTACATGTTGGAATGGCTTTCTGTTACATGTTGGAATGGCTTTCTGTTACATGTTGGAATGGCTTTCTGTTACATGTTGGAATGGCTTTCTGTTACATGTTGGAATGGCTTTCTGTTAGATGTTAGTATTAATTTCTGTTAGATGTAAGGGCGGGTCTCTGATATATTTTAGGGTGGCTTTCTGTTAGATTGTAGGATGGCTGCCTGTTGGATGTTAAGATGGCTTTTCTCCTTTTTGTACCATAATTATATAATGTTATGTTAGGTGAGAACGTAAGTCTCTTGGACCGGTAGCTGTCTCAAGGCCCATGAATAATTTATTAATCTGAGGAGAGATTTTCGCTTACGACTGTTCATTATAAAGCACGTGTTATGGGAATGTTTAGAATTCCATTTTAAGTCCTATCGATGTATCATGTGAGGTCATAACGATAATAGTTTATCCCCCAAGCGCTTGACAACATTGTAAGTGTGAGCCACACAGCCTTCTAAGAGGAAAATCAGCATTAACGAAATAAGGTTGAAGTAACCCTCTTCCGTCAGGTCTTCGGGCCAGTGTCTCGTTGGTCACTACTAGCGACAGCCCTGATCCATGTAAGCCCAACGTTATTGTCTTACAGTAGACTCAAGGTAGACAATTTCCTCCGAGTGTTTTCCCCCAAGTGGCGCTAGTGTTGTGAATCTATGATAAAACAATGAGTTGTGCGCTGATGTTTTCTTGTTTTACAGAGATGATCGCGTGGGTACTTGGTTGGCCAGAAAAAGCAAAGCTGATCATAACGTAGTTAACCAGTAATTTGTTGACCGCGAGTAAATTTGTGGTTTAACAGATGGGGACAGAACGAGGCCCAGGCGAGAGATAAAAGGGGGCTGGAAAAGATCGACTGGCAGCGACGATGTGACAGATAAACGGATGTATTTTTTCTGGCCGTACATTACATCTGCGAGAGTGTGGCATAGATTGATGGCTGTTCTTGTATCATATTAGAACCTCCCCCCCCCTCTTTCTTCTTTACAAAGTCCTTATTTTTCAAGTAAACACATCATAATTCCATGGCTACTTTTCAAATAAGGCCACCTGCTGTTCTTGTTGATTGGATTGTGACAGACGATAGACAAACCGTCACATTAGCAAACGGTCCGTGGGTGCACAGTAACAGGCTGGACATGATGTGGGCGACCAGTGCATATTGAGACATAAGACAAGAAATGAGAGGCAGGTGCATATTTATAGGTCAGGCAAGAAAGTGTAGACAGAGATACAGTGAGATGTCGGATAAGAGTTGGGCATTTTCAAAGCCGAAACCAATAGTTAAGGAGATATTGACGGAAACCGAAATATATACAATTACGTGTTTGGTGCATACGTCGAATTCCGATAAAAGAACTTTGTGGCCATTGACAAAAAAAGGTTCAAGGTTTCAATTTTCTATTTCTAAACGTATTTTATGATACAGTATTATATGTTTCTAAATTTAACGCTCATCCTATAAACCAGGAAAATCAACATCCGATATTTTTGTGTGGTTGTTGTGTTTTATTTTGAACATACGCCATAAATTCCTTGATAAAAAAACCAGTAAAAACCAAGTTTTTGACTATAAATCCTTTATGTACGAGAAGTAACTAAAAGAATGTTCATTATAATACGCAGCGCAAGACCATCCAAAAATACAAAATTGTAGTTGTGTCGTAAAACATGTTTAATATAATGCGCACCCATCAGGAATATGTTTATAAAAAGTGTTGTCAATAAAATACGCACCTTATTGCGCGACAGAAAGGTTGTTCAATATAATGCGCACCCTTACACTCTATCTCAAAAAATAACATGATACATAGGAATAAATAAAATAATCTAAAAAATCAATAATTCAATTACTGTACATGTGATTAATCTGAAATTTTGATACATTGTTTTTATCATCGGTACAAAACTGCCTGAAAAATTTCAGCTCGCTAGCTTACGAGGAAGTGGGTTAAAATTGATTTAAAATTTTGGCGACAAGCAAGGGTGCAAGGGTTCAAGGGTGCAAGCAAGCAGACACCACGAGTTAATATAAAGGATTTAATAAGAAAAACCCGTAAAAAAACCAAGTTTTTGACTATAAATCCTTTATGTACGAGAAGTAACTAAAAGAATGTTCATTATAATACGCAGCGCCAGACCATCCAGAAATACAAAATTGAAGTTGTGTCGTAAAACATGTTTAATATAATACGCACCGATCAGGAATATGTTTATAAAAAGAGCTGTCAATAAAATACGCACCTTATTGCGCGACAGAAAGGTTGTTCAATATAATACGCACCGCGACGCTCTATCTCAAAAAATAGCATGATACATAGGAATAAATAAAATAATCTAAAAAATCAATAATTTAATTACGGTACATGCGATCGATCTGAAATTTTGATACATTGTTTTTATCATCGGTACGAAACTGCCTGCAAAATTTCAGCTCGCTATCTTGCGAGCAAGTGGGTTAAAAATCGATCAAAAGTTTTGGCGACAAGCAAGCAAGCAAGCAAGCAAGGTCCGCCGCAGACACCACGAGTTAATATAAAGGATTTAATAAAAACAACCCGTAAAAAACCAAGTTTTTGACTATAAATCCTTTACGTATGAGAAGTAACTAAAAGAATGTTCATTATAATACGCAGCGCCAGACCATCCAGAAATACAAAATTGAAGTTGTGTCGTAAAACATGTTTAATATAATACGCACCGATCAGGAATATGTTTATAAAAAGAGCTGTCAATAAAATACGCACCTTATTGCGCGACAGAAAGGTTGTTCAATATAATACGCACCGCGACGCTCTATCTCAAAAAATAGCATGATACATAGGAATAAATAAAATAATCTAAAAAATCAATAATTTAATTACGGTACATGCGATCGATCTGAAATTTTGATACATTGTTTTTATCATCGGTACGAAACTGCCTGCAAAATTTCAGCTCGCTATCTTGCGAGCAAGTGGGTTAAAAATCGATCAAAAGTTTTGGCGACAAGCAAGCAAGCAAGCAAGCAAGGTCCGCCGCAGACACCACGAGTTAATATAAAGGATTTAATAATAAGAAAAACCCGTAAAAACCAAGTTTTTGACTATAAATCCTTTATGTACGAGAAGTAACTAAAAGAATGTTCATTATAATACGCAGCGCCAGACCATCCAGAAATACAAAATTGAAGTTGTGTCGTAAAACATGTTTAATATAATACGCACCGATCAGGAATATGTTTATAAAAAGAGCTGTCAATAAAATACGCACCTTATTGCGCGACAGAAAGGTTGTTCAATATAATACGCACCGCGACGCTCTATCTCAAAAAATAGCATGATACATAGGAATAAATAAAATAATCTAAAAAATCAATAATTTAATTACGGTACATGCGATCGATCTGAAATTTTGATACATTGTTTTTATCATCGGTACGAAACTGCCTGCAAAATTTCAGCTCGCTATCTTGCGAGCAAGTGGGTTAAAAATCGATCAAAAGTTTTGGCGACAAGCAAGCAAGCAAGCAAGCAAGCAAGGTCGGTCGGTCGGCCGCAGACACCACGAGTTAATATAAAGGATTTAAAAACAACCCGTAAAAAACCAAGTTTTTGACTATAAATCCTTTACGTATGAGACGTAACTAAAAGAATGTTCATTATAACACGCAGCGCAAGACCATCCAAAAATACAAAATTGCAGTTGTGTCGTAAAACATGTTTAATATAATGCACACCGATCAGGAATAGGTTTATAAAAAGTGTTGTCAGTAAAATACGCACCTTATTGCGCGACAGAAAGGTTGTTAAATATAATACGCACCGCGACGCTCTATCTCAAAAAATAGCATGATACATAGGAATAAATAAAAATAATCTAAAAAATCAATAATTTAATTACGGTACATGTGATCGATCTGAAATTTTGATACATTGTTTTTATCATCGGTACGAAACTGCCTGCAAAATTTCAGCTCGCTATCTTGCGAGCAAGTGGGTTAAAAATCGATCAAAAGTTTTGGCGACAAGCAAGCAAGCAAGCAAGCAAGGTCGGTCGGTCGGCCGCAGACACCACGAGTTAATATAAAGGATTTAAAAAAACAACCCGTAAAAAACCAAGTTTTTGACTATAAATCCTTTACGTATGAGAAGTAACTAAAATAATGTTCATTATAACACGCAGCGCCAGACCATCCAGAAATACAAAATTGAAGTTTTGTCGTAAAACATGTTTAATATAATACGCACCGATCAGGAATATGTTTATAAAAAGAGCTGTCAATAAAATACGCACCTTATTGCGCGACAGAAAGGTTGTTCAATATAATACGCACCGCGACGCTCTATCTCAAAAAATAGCATGATACATAGGAATAAAAAAAATAATCTAAAAAATCAATAATTTAATTACGGTACATGCGATCGATCTGAAATTTTGATACATTGTTTTTATCATCGGTACGAAACTGCCTGCAAAATTTCAGCTCGCTATCTTGCGAGCAAGTGGGTTAAAAATCGATCAAAAGTTTTGGCGACAAGCAAGCAAGCAAGCAAGCAAGCAAGGTCGGTCGGTCGGCCGCAGACACCACGAGTTAATAT
>CALYLW010002139.1:0-66441 GCA_944989445.1 Ampullaceana balthica | reverse complement strand
GTGTGTCTGTCTTACAACTTATATATACACACAAGTGTTTGTCTGTCTTACAACTTATATATATATATACACACAAGTGTTTGTCTGTCTTACAACTAATATATACACACAAGTATTTGTAATAGGTTGCTACACAAAGATTATAGTTGTTTAAAAGAGATGTGAACACGTTGTTGTTTTATTACATAACATTTTATAAATTGATGTAAGAAGAAAAATAAATAGGAAGGTTAATTATTAATCGGATCAAATACAATTTATACCCTAAAAGATCTACACAAAAACATAACATTTTTAACCATATAAATATATAAATAGACACACATTTGGTCTGTAAATAAGAACACAAATTCTTTAGGACTGTGTTACATCGACGTGCATAAATTGTATTTCCAATCAGAGCAGCACCGCAAAGCACCGGTGCTGAGGAATTTAATAAAAAGTTTTACTTAAAAGAAAATTATCTTGCAAATATAATACATGGATATGAGTATATCTTTTACAACCAGTTGAACGTACCATTTATTTTCAATGGGGCAGTGAGTGACAAACTTATGTTACAGAAACTTTTTATTATGATTAAACTTTTTAGAATTTTACAAATATTAAATTTAAGGGAAAAAAAAATTAGAATCATTTATATTTTTTTAAAAATTAACTACAAAACTGAATGAATGCTGTACAACGTTTTTGTTCCTTTTCACATTGACAAACGAACTTTAAAGGGAACATTGGCCACGCTGCCCCGCTCATTGTTTGCCGCCTTGTGCCCCGAAATAATCTAGGGCCGGCACTGGTCACCGCCTCCCTAAAGCTACTCCCCACACTTAAACGTTGATATATTCATTACTTTATATACACTAAAAAATTGAACAAAATCAACTTGTGACATGTTGTTTCAAAAGAACTCTGTGGTAGGAAAATCCTCGCAAATCATTAAAATTGTCTCCCTTATTATAGAGATCGAAGTCAAATGGCGTGCCACTTGTATGAACTTATGTCAACTCTGTTGTGCAGGTTAGCGTCCTATCATCATTCAGCCATAGTAATACATGATGGTAAATGTATAAAATTTAGTTTTCTTACTTTAAAATAACTAATATTCTGAAAATGTATTTTCCTTCGAAATAAATATTTCTATTCATAATATTCCCCTATATACAGTACAAAGTGGAAGGAATGCAATTACATATTACAATGTAGACAAGACATGTATATTGAAATTTAACCGAAGTCAAATAAAATAATATTGCTATCTTGATTTTAATCGTGTCGTTTAAGATGATGTTATTACAACCTCATATTAAGTAGGTCGATAGCGGTGCTTGTTAGTGCAGTGTTAATTGAAAATACAATTTGATTGCACATCAGATTTAATAATAGAACGTTTTTAAATCCCTTATATTAACTTCACCGCCGTCTCATGGGCGGGCGGAAAAACAGAAGTCAAAAATGACCCACTTCCAATGATCCGATCGAACTGAAATTTGGCACACGGACCCGTCTTACCTAACAATGCATCGTATCAAAATTTCAGATCGATCGAACGTACCGTAATTAAATTAATGCATTTTTAGTTTATCCTTATATGAGGTATGTAATTTAAATTCACGATTTGTTATTGTTTTTTTGCCACGTGAAAGTTTGAGCATTGAGGCGACCCAACGAAACGACGGTGCGCTTTTGTTTACATTTTACGTGTCACTCTGAGCTCGGTCAAGCGAATCGGTGACCAGACTTTTCCCCTCTCCCCCTCCCACCCACCCCTCCCCCCTAGGGTTATGAAGCAAACTTGTGTTGAGACAGATTCAGTCTGTAAATGTTTGAAAATAATCAATACTGTTAGTTATGTCTCATATATAAGGGATTTATAGTCAAAAAACTTTGTTTTTACGGGTTTCTTTTATTTTATCTGTAAATTTTCCCGTCTGTGTGCATGTGATCAAATTTTGGGAAATGGTTTCATATTAATTTAAATATGCCAAATGCATTGTTCTAATGTATTATGGAATTGACTAGCAAAACAACAATAACGATCAAACAACTCTACTTGAAGACAAAAAAAACACTAAAAAACATACAACTTTTACACACAGACAATACTAAGACACAGACATCTCTAACAATTAGGAAATACAAACAATCAGTCATCTATGACAGAAAGACAGCCTGAACAATCATACCAATCGTATAGACAGACAACACTGACAATAGGACGAGATTTACAGAGAAACAGAAAACACAAACGATCAGAAAACTTTAACAAACAGACATCCCTAACAATTATATATACATGTTGTATATCTTACAAGCTGAAAGACAACATTGACAATAAATTAACTTTTACAATCTTACAGATACCTTAAAAAGAAAACAACTCCTACAAACTAACAGACATCACTAAACTTTGAAAATGTAACAGACAGAAAACTTTAAGAGATAATCAAGACTTAAAGACAGACAATACTAACATATAATTTTACAGACAATCATGACAGACAACACTAACTTATCCATTATTTTCTGACCTTGAAACCGAGAGCTGATCACAGACAGAGATAACCCTTATGGCTCCAATTTTTTACATTGATCAAAAACAATTGTCTTGAAATGACATCGTTGAGTAAATATGTTCAAATTTTATTAAAATAAAAAATGTGTAAAATCATGAAAGTCAAAGGAAACTTTATATTTAAAAACTAGGGGTTTTTAGGCACCAACGGCGCCCACGTGGGCTGTAGGACACCTACGGCGCCCACTTTTTGGGGTAAAAAGCCCAAGTAACCTATCCTAGTTTGATAAATACGAAGTATTAAAATTCCTTAAATGTACAAAAAGTATTTTATAATTATAAATCCTCAATTCTTCTTTTTTACATCACTCTCTTTTCCAAAATTAAAATATAAGCTAAAACTGTGACGTCATATATATTTTTTTCATATTCTTTTAGAATTTTTAGAATTTTGCACACCTCCTGATGCACGCCTTGTATATATACTTAAATATAAGCTCACAAAATGACGTCATAGCACTAAGGATCCTTCCTTCTAACCTGTGACTTGGGCTATTATATTGTTTAATTGAAAGTATTTGGAATTTAAACGAAAAATAAACTATATATATGTACTTTAACATAAATACTTACCTTATTGTTTATGCAGCAATACTTTATATCCATTTATTTTGGAAAATAAAACCAGTTTATTTTATTCAAGTTCTCTGTCACTTGATCAAAATCGCTATACATAGGGATACAATGTCAATTAAATGTTAAGATTCTTCTATCCCAGATAAATCCTTAGTCCAATTCTAACAAACCAATTACACTTGCCATACTTCTTAAAAATTACTAACTTATATTCAATATATATTATATAATAAACTTGCATTTGTTGTCTACATGAGTAGTTACTTATCATGTTACATAAAATTGTTATACGTCAGCTTGAAAGGGCGCTACTAAACAACGCACGTGTCGCTAAAATAATGTCGTAAGCAAACAAGGAAAACACAGCTACTAGCAATTTGATTATAGTATTTTGTTTAAAAATACACGAAGTTTTATGTCCAGAAATCAGTAAATCAGAAAAAGTTGAAAAGAGTGGTACATAGCTTTATAAGTAAGTACTAAGGGAACATTGGACGAGGCGAGGTGCACTAATTTTAATTCGTAAAAACAAAGCTCTTCAAGAGAACGAATCAATATCGAAATTTTGATGCAAGATATAATTTTATCATGAATCCCAGTCGACCACCGTGCCCCACTGATATTGTCTCATATAGTGCCGCATGTTAGGAGACATTTAGCTGTTAATTGATGTTGTATCCCTAAATAAACCAGGATCGAAGTCAAGTGGCGTGAAACTTTAATATCAGCATTACTAAATTAAGAGAAGACATATATAGCAAAAGTGAGAAATACACATATGTTTAATCATATTTATTTACCTTATAGTACCTTTAATTTTAAATAAAAACCATTGTATGTTTCCTTTAATTTAAAATTGTTAAAAATCAGATTACTTTAAAAAACAATTGAACATTTAACAAACACACGTAAATAATACTATGTGCCATAAAATAATACATTATATGTTATTGCTCATTATAAAATAAATATTGAGATACTTTTAATAAACTTTCCATCTACATTTTCTAAAAATAAAATTTTATATTAATTACGTCAGTAATGGATGTTGTGTGGTACTGCAATGAATTATAATAAAACTAAATGTTCGTCCATTAATTGTTATTATATCAGCCATTCATAAAAAGATGTCTTCCTGTTTTGTTATCAAACAAATTTATGTCAATGAATACTTTCAGATTGTTAAAAATTGTGTAGGAAATATCGTATAAAATATGATTAACCATTCACATGTCTTTGTATGTAATTTGTCTTTCATACAGTAATTTATAAAATGATATTTCGTCAAACCACAACTTGTCCATTTCTCTTTAAAAATACTAAATGTTTGAGTGGCAGTTTATGACAAGGATTAAATATTGCATGAAGTAGCCTATTATATGGACATGTTTTATAATACACTCTAAAATGTAGTCTTTGTGTGATTAAACTTGTAAAAGTAAATAAGGGAACGAAAGTTTGATTAATTGAACATCACCTAGAGCAGTGGTTCTCAACATGTGGTCCGCGAACCACTAGTGGTCTGCGGAGATGTGCCTGGTGGTCCACGAGCATAGCATGACATTTTAATTTTTTAAAATTAAGAACACGAAAAGGTATAAATGTTGTCACATGTTGATCATATTGATTAATTTAAATACCCGAGAAAGGAAAGCAGACACATTTAATTACTCTCAGAGACAAAGTGTCTGCCTTTACGAAAAAGCTTGATCTTTGTAAAACGACAATATATCAGGGGAAATTTCACGTATCATCAATTTCTACGAATTAAATGAGAAACCGAACAATGCTTGAATCAATGAACTGTTGATAAATTTGATTACTTACCATATTCAATCATTGCAGGATCAATTTAAATTAGGGCTGTTATCGATTAATTTAATTTAATCGTTAACTTTTGAAAAATTATCGATTAATTAATCGATAATTTCGATTAAATCCAAAAATATAAATTTATGACGTCATTAAACTGAACATTTCTCACGGACATTGAAAATTAAGAATATTTTGAACTAAATTTTATGACAATATGTTCATACTTGATCGGATGTTTGTGCTGAAGGTGGTACGTCAGCGATGTATTTGATCCTTTAAAAGAGAATTGTTTATGGCAGTGAATACAGTAAACTTTTTCACCATCTTTGACTTTGCCATCCGCAGTTAGCTTAAAAACAAAATGTTTGCTCAACTTTCCAGTTATACGTTTAAATTTAACTGTGCTGATGCTGTCAGCCATTGTTTAGTTGAAGTCTGCAGGTCCACATACTGTAATAAAATAAATTATAATATTACGCGGTAGAAGTTTGTACGTAAAAAAATATATAAATTATTATTAATTATTAATAAATAATTATTAATTAAAAATTTTTTTAAAAAATATTATAAATATTTTCTTTAACTTTAATCGAATTTTTATCGATTAAAATAATTTTAATCGATTAAATATTTTAACGATCAATCGAAAAATTAATCGTTAATTTCCGCAGCCCTAATTTAAATTATTCTTTGTTGATTTGAACGTTCATAGTTTTCGTGTGTTCCAGTCCATTTCTTGCACATTGGCTCATTAAATTTACTACCATCAAAATTAAACAAATTCATTGAACTGACCAGCTATACTACTTTCAGTACTTGCATCAGAAATTGAGCTTGATTAAATTTCATAGTACTCAGTACTGTATTAGAAACCTTAAAAATACGTTTAGACTTTGTAACATTAAAATATCTTAGTGAATGTGGATTTCCTGCATTGGTTACAATCAAGACAAAACATCGTTCCCGACTTGAAATTAAAGATTAGCTACGATGGTGTCTTTCACCATATATTCTCATATAGTCTGACATAGTCTCATATAGTCTCATATAGTCTTATACATTCTCATACTCTCCCATATAGTCTCATATAGTCTCATATAGTCTTATATAGTCTCATACATTCTCATATAGTCTCATATGAACCCCATATAGTTTCAGATAATCTCATATAGTCTCATACATTCTCATATAGTCTCATATAAACTCATATAGTTTCATATAGTCACATACATTCTCATATAGTCCCATATAGTCTCATATAGTCTCATATAGTCTGATATAGTCTCATATAAGCCCATATAGTCTCAAATAGTCTCATATAGTCTCATATAGTCTCATATAGTCTCAAATAGTCTCATATAGTATCATTTAGTCTCATATAGTCTCATATAGTCTCAAATAGTCTCATATAGTCTCATATGGTCTCATATGGTCTTATATGGTCCAACATAGTCTCATATAGTGTCATATAGTCTCATATAGTCTTATAAAGTCCTATACCTGTTAATAACCTGTTTTGTTACTTTGAGATGTTCAGTTTAATGACGTCATGAATTTTAATGTTTGGCTCCAATTGAAACTAACAATTAATTTATGAAATTAATCAAAGATTAAATTTATAGTAATCGTTACCAGCTCTAGAAATTAGCAATTACCAGGGTCTGTGATATAAAAATGTGCATTTATCTAGTAAGTGTGCTAAGTACCACGACCAATTACCGTAATCACTCAAAACTTTATTAAAACCTAAGTATAAGAAAATGTACTACAATTTAAAAATTTTGTCCGACTGAATGAAACATTACTAATCTTATTGAACAAGAATTCACCTAACTGAAACGGTACTCACCTTACTGAAATAGTACTCACCTAATTGAAACAGTACTCACCTATTTGAAAACAGTACTTACCTAATTGAAACAGTACTCACCTAATTAAAACAGTTCTCACCTAAATGCAATAGTACTCACCTAATTGAAACAGTACTCACCTAATTAAAACAGTACTCACCTAATTGAAACAGTACTCACCTAACTGAAAAATTACTCATCTAACTGAAACAGTACTCACCTAATTGAAATAGTACTCACCTATTTGAAACAGTACTCACCTAATTGAAATAGTACTCACCTAATTTGAAACAGTACTCACCTAACTGAAACATTACTCACCTAATTGAAACAGTACTCACCTAACTGAAACAGTACTCACCTAATTGAAATAGTACTCACCTAATTGAAATAGTACTCACCTAATTGAAACAGTACTCACATAATTTGAAACAGTACTAACCTAACAGAAACAGTACTCACCTAACTGAAACAGTACTCACCTAACTGAAACAGTACTCACCTAACTGAAACAGTACTCACCTAACTGAAACAGTACTCACCTAACTGAAACATTACTCACCTAACTGAAACAGTACTCGACCTAACTGAAACAGTACTCACCTAACTGAAACAGTACTCTCTCTAACTGAAACAGCATTCACCTAACTGAAACAGTACTCACCTAACTGAAACAGTACTCACCTAACTGAAACAGTACTCGCCGAACTGAAACAGTACTGACATAACAGAAACAGTACTCACCTAACTGAAACAGTACTCACCTAACTGAGAAGTACTCGCCTAACTGAAACAGTACTCACCTAACTGAAACAGTACTGACCTAACTGAAACAGTACTCACCTAACTGAAACAGTACTGACCTAACTGAAACAGTACTCACCTAACTGAAACAGTACTAACCTAACTGAAACAGTACTGCTCTAACTGAAACAGTACTCATCTAACTGAAACAGTACTGCCCTAACTGAAACAGTACTCACCTAACTGAAACAGTACTCACCTAACTGAAACAGTACTCAACTGACCTAAGTGAAATATTACTCACCTAACTGAAACATTACTGACCTAAATGAAATATTACTCACCAAAAGAAACAATACTTACGTAACTGAAGTATTACTCACCCTAACTGAAACAGTACTGCCCTAACTGAAACAGTACTCACCTAACTGAAACAGTACTCACCTAACTGAAACAGTACTCACCTAACTGAAACAGTACTCACCTAACTGAAACAGTACTCACCTAACTGAAAAAGTACTCACCTAACTGAAACAGTACTCACCTAACTGAAACAGTACTCACCTAACTGAAACAGTACTCACCTAACTGAAACAGTACTCACCTAACTGAAACAGTACTCACCTAACTGAAACAGTACTCACCTAACTGAAACAGTACTCACCTAACTGAAACAGTACTCAACTGACCTAAGTGAAATATTACTCACCTAACTGAAACATTACTGACCTAATGAAATATTACTCACCTAATGAAACAGTACTCACGTAACTGAAGTATTACTCACCTAACTGAAACAGTACTCACCTAACTGAAAAAGTACTCACCTAACTGAAACAGTACTCACCTAACTGAAACAGTACTCACCTAATTGAAACAGTACTCACCTAACTGAAACAGTACTCACCTAACTGAAACAGTACTCACCTAACTGAAACAGTACTCACCTAACTGAAACAGTACTCACCTAACTGAAACAGTACTCACCTAACTGAAACAGTACTCACCTAACTGAAACAGTACTCACCTAACTGAAACAGTACTCACCTAACTGAAACAGTACTCATCTAACTGAAACAGTACTCACCTAACTGAAACAGTACTCACCTAACTGAAACAGTACTCACCTAACTGAAACAGTACTCACCTAACTGAAACAGTACTCATCTAACTGAAACAGTACTCACCTAACTGAAACAGTACTCACCTAACTGAAACAGTACTGACCTAAATGAAATATTACTCACATAACTGAAACAGTACTGACATAACTGAAGTATTACTCACCCTACTGAAAAAGTACTCATGTCACTGAACATATAAAATATGTAAAAAATAAAGGTAAATTTCACCGATTTTTTGTGTTGTTAAATAATAGAAAAATTTTTTTTTCACGCTAGCGATGCACTACAAAGCACCGTTGCTGTGGTATTTAATAATTATATATATTTAACGAAGCTTACTTTTGACGATTAATGATAAGAACTTTTTTTCTTTAGAAAATGTTACTTAATTATATATAAATTATAAATTCTATGACTCTAAATATTAATGACCTCTGTTACTTATTGTGTGTATCAACGTAATATTAGAAAATGCATAGAAACATGAAATTCCAAGGACAAATAGTTTTTAAAATTGCATTTATTTTGAATTTAAAACTACCTATAAAAATGTTATATGTACTTTAACATTTGTACTTTGTTACCTGAATGATTAAGTAGTGTATGTTTCCTCCGTTTTTTTTCTTTGAATAGAAAACAAGTTTATTTAAGTGCTCTGACACTTATTTTCGATCCCTAAAAATAGGGATACAATGTCATTGAATTGCTAAGATTCCCCTAGCCCAAATAAAGCGTTAATATAATTTCAACACTGTAATTTCTCTTGTTTATGCCATAATTCTTAAACTTTACTACCTTATAGTCGACTTGTATTGTATAATAAACTTGTCTTCGTTGTCTACAAGATTTGGATACTTCATATGTTATATAAAATGGTATTACGTCAGCTTGTAAGGACATTACTAAGCAACGTTTTGTTTGAATAGCTTTGTTTGCAGTATTAGAACAGCGCGATTATAAGATGTTAAAATATGTTAGAAACAAGGATAGGTTCTACCTTTACGATATGTAAACATCTGATTAAGGTTTTGGCCTCTACAAAGACGTTGCACATAAGTTCAGAGGTCAATCACGTTCACAGTGTACTTAATAACAATAGACGATTGCGTATAGAGAACTGCTCGCCTACCTGTGTGCTGCCGGGTCTTGCGACTTTCAGTGTCTTCGGCCTGTCCGAGAGTTTATCGAAATAACATTGTTTTCATTAAAATAGACAAGCATACATTTTATTAACTCGAAGAGGGATGAGATGTAAAATTATTAAACATGGTTTTGTGAATCTTATTTTCGAACTGTAAAAAAATGTTTGTATTGATAAAAGACGAATATGACATTTAGGTCAAACCATTGTTAGTGTTTTAGCTTTACCATATAATTATCAAAATGATTGTTTCATCAGTTTTGCTTATCACATTTAAATATAAACTCAGTTGTGTCATCAGTTATATTACGCACCTAGCCTGCTTGTTTTATTTATAAAATATTTTTTGGTAAATGAATAACTTTTGAATAATAAGATGATGGGGCATTTTCAAATGAAAAAAAACGAATATATGTTGTTATTTATAAATTAGATTTCATACATTTTATATAAATGAAACATAATACTTATTTGAAAACAATTATTAAAACTCATAATTGAAATAAAACTCAATTATAAAAAAAAATGTTTCCAAACTTAATTTCGCTCTATAGCCGAATTGTCTGAGCTGTTAGTTTATCACATTGTCTTGGTTACATGTACGTTTAGGTTCTACGTCACAGAGATGATGTCATAGACAACACGATTTATTTAAACTTCTCAAAGGATGTGTTTTTTCGTTTATTGATATCAAGAGAAAGTTCATACATTCCCAAATATGTTCAATCTCACAAGTAACGTGTTTGTGACACCCTGTGTTTTTTATTGAGAAATTAAGGAAGTGAATTGTGAAGGGACAACTGCATCGTAACTTGCCATTAAAGTTTTGCTCTTATAGATTAGCCTGAATATTTACAGGTGAATTTTCCAGAATGTGTGAAACAGGTCAGAGTAAACATTGCTTGACAAATAAAATGTTCAATATTTATTCCTTTAGATTTCATCTGTTCAAATGACGTCAAGTTTTCATTTGACTTCAGTAGCAATCAATTTATGTATCAAGATATGATCTTAATAGAGTTAATGGATCAAATGTTATAGAGAGACGAATCAAATTGAACTTACACAAATTAAATCCAACTATAGAATATAACAACAATTAATTACAATTTACACAATATCCATTGTTTAATCTGTTTTAGCTCCATTCGTTACTTATGTGTCTTTCTTGACTAAACTGATATATATAATTGAGGTCTAATCATTTTGATACTTATGTGTCTTTCTTGACTAAACTGATATGTGTACCTGGTGCCTACTACTCTTAGTTCTTTAGCTTAATGGTCAGAAAATGCACTTTACATTAAACATATGCATGCGTTCAGCAGGATGCTTTAGCACAAGAAGGAGGTTTTAAAAATCGTCACAGAAATATGTATTTCCTTGTATTCATATGTGTAAGATTTCTATAACTGACTGCTTTTTAGGGTGTTTTAAACAGTTTACTTTTAATAAAATAAAAATCCCATGGTTTATTGCATGAACGTGTCCTATTTTTAGCGAACTTTATGTAAAGTATTACTCAAGATCACATATCTCAAAAGTCTTATGTATGTTTTTATTTGCCGACCCTCATTAGACATATTAATAAGACATACCTACTTTAACTCTCAATTATATTATAGATAGATTTAGAAAATATATTTTACGAAATATAAACAATTAGACATGTTCATAATCAAATGGTTTGAAGAGAAATTTTGAGAGAAGAGTAAATGACCGTTTCAACATAATTGTCAATCGTGTCAATCAGATAAATCAATGAATCGTTGGACGTTTATTGAAGTTTTCCGCTATGCAGTCAATATCAGCTCATATGTAGCTGAGTTAATAGCATGAGTCAAAAGATCTTAATACTCTAGAAGATTATGTTAAATGTGTTCACATTAATAAACAACATCAAAGGAACTGATCACTTCAAAACATGACACAGTATCTAATTATTATAAAAGTTATAATATGTTTACTAGTCACCACTATCCTTGTTATTAACATCTTTCTAATAAAAAAATGACGTTAGTCTGTATTTTTGAAAGATGGATCAGCCGAGATTTTAAGAAATATTTTTGTTTGATATTAGACATTTTTATGAGGGGTTTAAAACATAGTGTTAAAAGTAACAATAATATTATCACTCGTTATTGAATCTTTGATTCAACAAAGTCAATGCCAAGTTGTTGAATGTTCCTTTTGCAAGTAACTAATTTTATGAAACATTTTAAATCGAAGGAAGTAAGCCATTGACAGGAACTTGTTTAAATCGAAATCAATCTATACCTGTGATAAAAGAATCCTAGCAATTCATTGAACTGTTATCCCTTATTAAAGAGATCGAAGTCAAGTGGCGTGCCACTTAATCAGACAAAATTCGAAGAAACAAAGAGCCTCTAGAATTGTTGGTTGTCAATTATTCAAAGCAATTTAGAACGATAGGGAGTATTAAATTTAAAGTATTCTAAATTTGAAATAACTAGCATTCTAAAAATGTATTTTTCCTTCGAATTAAATATTACTATAAATCCTATTTAGTTACATGCAATACAAAGTGTAAGCAATACAAACAAATAATATTATGTCGCATAAACGTTAAGATTGCAATTTAACCTAAATTAAAGAAAATAATATGATTTTCTCATCTATCTTGCCGCTAAATTAAATTGTCTCAATTACAACTTCATTATAAATAGTTTAATAATAGTGCTTTTTAGTGCGGCGTTCATGAAAAATACATACGCCAGATATAACAATAGAATGTCGTTTAATTTGCACACTTCCCTTATAAGTTTATATATAGGAGTTTAAACTTGGGCCATGGATTTCATTTGCACTTAAATGTACTGGACGAGTTTTTTTCTAATGTATAAAATAATTTACTGTAAAAGGTTCCTGGTTTTATGGCTGTACACAAGGCCGGTATTAGCAATTGCCAGGCCCTATGCGGGTTAGTACGCGAAAAGGATTGCAGTTTCAGTAGGGATAAGGTATTTATAAGGATAATAATTGAAAATTAAGATATGTGGGGCCTATGAAAGTGCGGTGTCCACTGTGGCCAAATTGTTTACAGTGGCCTAAAACCGTCCCTGGCTGTAACTACACTACAAGAAGAGGCATTATTTTAGAAAAAAAAGGGGGGTGGGTGGGTGAGGCCCCCTTGATCTATTACATATATTTTCAACGGTATAGATTGGAACATTCAGAATGTTGTCAACAATCGCTATCGGTGTATCAAGTTGTGAAAGGAGCTTCTTCAAACCGAAGTTGGTAATAAATTATGTTCTTCCACAATGAGTGCTTTAAGACTACACAATCTTGCAATATTGTCCATAGGACATGACATTACAAATAATTTAAATTTTTAAGGCATAACACACGATTTTTCTATTATGAAAGTTAGGTAAGTAAATGTATAAATAAGTTTACATACTAATGTATACAATTTATTTTTTTATACAAAAATCATATATTTATAAATAAAAATATAAGCATATTAATTGGTAATGTATTTTGAGTGTAAATTTGGAATATGTTTTTGTCTCATTTGTTTGGGGGGGGGGACTAGAGACCTCAATAACTTGTTTGTTCCCTTTAAAAAAAGTTTCTTTTATTTTTATAAATGTGTATTTATAGGTATATCATCTTATGCGGCCTCTTTTATTACTGCTTACATGAATAAGGCATGCAATGGTAAAAATGTTCCCCGCCTTTACTTCGTTTAAATTACAATTATTTATTCATGTTTATTAATTTATAAAAACCATCATATTATTGACTTAAGGGGTCGTCGATAAATGACGCCATGCGATTTTTGCTGATTTTTCGACCCCCCCCCTCATCACAAAAACTTAGAATCCTTATTCAATATGAAGTCACAAAGCTCCCCCCCCCCAATTAAAACCATTCTTTCTATTTGAAAATGAGCATGTTTCAAATTTTTTTTGGGGGGTTGTCATTTTTAATATGTTTTTAGTGTAAGGCTGCACTCTAATATCGTAACACGCGTGAAGCCATGTAAAACGTCATTAAGTTAATCATATATTTAAGTGGAACTTTTATTTAAAGATGCGCGTTTTGACGTGAAGTCAAATGTGTGCAGAGGCGTAACTAGGTTTTTGGCGCCCTTGGCTAATTTGTTTTTGGCGCCCTTGATAAATTGACAAGCTTCAGCTTTGCGATTTTTTCATTTGTTAGAAAAAAATAATTGAATTTCTCTTATTTTATTTATGACAATAATTACGCAGTCTGACAGGGACAGTCATACAACGTGAATATAAAAAATGCATAAGACAGGAACAATACTAATTTGATGTTTATTATTTACTAAATAATACCAAATAAATTGGTGGATAAAATGGGATATTGTTGCGTTAATACAGAATACAGAAAAACTTGAAGTAATGTGTATTATACATAAAATCAATATAGTCAATGTGTCATACTCATTATCTCATACATAACGATATAAACGCACTACAGCTCAGCACTTCCATTAGCTGGCGTATTGGCGTGTTGCTAATATAATCGGGCCTTTCTAAGTCGAACTCAAGGGGGAAAAAATCGACTTACGAAGTTTTCGAGTTAGGGAAACTGGCGTAATGGGCACATATTAATCAAGGACAATGTTGATATTGAAAAGGGGGGGGGCAGCTATAGCGGCTAGAAGGCTTGACAGGAAAGAGGGGCGGTGATGTTTCATATGAACGGAGCAAACTTTCCGACACAAGACAGTGAGAGTAGACACCTTCTCTCCCCTCCCCCACTTTACTCCATCGACAGTGGGATGGGGATAGTAGGATTTTTTGCTTGTATTTTTGTTTGTATGTCTTGCATGTTTATTCCTCCCTTTAGCTTAGATTGTATTAGAGTTGTATGTTTGATATTGTGTATTGTTCCTTGGAATATGTATTTAGTTATGTGTGAGTTAATTTATTTTAAAATTATTGGTGGGGGTTCCCATATTTTTCCTGTATATATTGTTTTGGGGATGACATATGTGTTTATAATTGTGCTCCTTCCAAAAATTGTCTGTGCTGTGTGTTTGTTTCTGTCAATAATTTGTTTAATTGATTGTTCAATATTCCTCCATATTTCAATGTTTGTCTGTGTTTGATTATTGGAATAAAAGATCCCATAAATTCTAAGACTCTCCTTCCTAATTATGCCTGAGGGGAAATCTAGTCTATCTTGTCACTTACCTATCCCCATAATTTCAGATTTGTTTACATTAATCTTGGACCCACTACCTTTTCCAAAATCTTGAAAAATTGAAATTATTTTGTCAATTGACCTATCCTTTGGAGGGAAAAATACCGTGTCACCTGCAAAAGCAATCACTTTAATATCTCTGGCTCCAGGAATCCCTATTCCTGTAATGTTTTTCTCCACTCTGATTTTCTCTAGAAGTGGTTTAAAAGGATAGAATATATAGATACGGGGATAAAGGACACCCTTGTCTAACTGATCTTATAATTGCAATGTTTTTTGAAATTATATTATTTATTATCATATTGCTGATAGGCGTTCTGTATATAACTTTAACCCAATTACAAAAATACTCCCTTAATTTATTGTGTTGTAATATATAGACGTAATCCGCTGCACTATATCCTTGCACATTGTGTTATAGTTATCAATAATAAAAAAGGAATTCGGGTCGATAAAGAGCATTAAATTTATAGTGTTATAAATTTAAAATAACTAGCATTCTAAAAATGTATTTTTCCTTCAAATTAAATATTACTATAAAATCCTATTTAGTTACATGCAATATAAAGTGTAAGCGATACGAATAAATAATACTATTTCGCATAAACGGTGAGAATGCAATTTAACCAAATATAAAGAAAATAGTAATATCTTGTAATCAATCTTGCAGCTAAATTAAATTGTCTTCATTACAACCTCATTATAAATTGTTCAATAATGGTGCTTTTTAGAGCAGTGTTCAAGAAAAATACATACGCCAGATATGACAGTAGAATGTCTTTTAATTTGCACACTTCCCTTACAAGTTTAGATATGTCAGTTCAAACTTGGGACATGGATTTCATTTGCATTTTAATATACTGAACGAGTGTTTTTCTAATGTAGAAAATAATTTACTGTAAAAACCACACTGACAATAAGACAACTGTAACATACAGACAACACTAGCAATCAGACAGATTTTAACAAACTAAGAGACACCACTTACAAACAAACAACTATTACAGGCAGACAGACAACACTTACAAACAAACAACTCTTACAGGCAGACATACAACACTAACAAAAAGTCAACTTTTACACACAGTTATTAAGATGCGAAAAAATTTTCTTTTCCACCAGCGGTTACCGCATTTTTTTACACATATCAGCAATTAACTTCATTTACGTTTTCACTGAAATATCCACCTATGTAAAAGGTCATCGATGTTTGCCCTCATTTGAAGTCATCCTATTCGGTACTAAAAGAACGAATAGTTTCGTCTTTTCTTATAAATTCAATCTCGTGGTTAGTGCACCAATCTGTGAGCCAAATTAGTTATATAAGATTAGGCCACCAACCAGTTAAAATATAACGTGTGCCACAGGCCGGGGTTTGGACATATCGGATGTACTGTCCTCAAACTAAGAGCACATTTAATTATTATTACATTGTAATTACAGTTTATAACAGGAAAACAAATGGTCTGCACATACCTTATGTGTTTTTAAATGTCATTTATTGATATATTTAAAAACAAAATATGTATGTCTATGCATTTTAGCATTTAAGTTTCTTTATTCTTTGTCAGCAATATTAAAGCCCTTTTTTTTCTTAGTTAAGGTTATTTATATATTTCAAAAAAACATCGCAGGTAGATTTAATAACATCCTAATTTTATTAATACACTAGTAACAAAGCCCGCCCAAGGACTGGAATAAGTGTAGGGTGACCTGTGAAGTTCATTTACGCTATGTTTTGGTAGTTGTTTTGCTGAAGCGTTTGCAGGACATTGTCATCGCAGGGCAAGGGCTGTGGACAACAAAACAATAACAATAACAACAACCGTAAAACAACAAAACAACAACAAAACAACAAAAAAAAACAACAATAACAGCAACAAAAAAAAACAACACTTAACACTCTTGCCACTACCCCGAGGACCATCAAAGAAAACGTATTTAACAGAATTGTCATTGGAATAAGCGGCAGGCATCATTTCAAGATGGGAACAACATACTGAATTATGACAAAAAAACTGCACCAAACCTAAGTCGTTTTGAACCTCTGCGAAATATGTAAATTTTTCTCCGCTAGTGATGGCTGTAGGAGTCATATGTATTTGAGGGACCAATCGCTATAGATGACGGGACAGAACGGACAGAACTTTGCCTTTTATTATACAGGATTACATACATTTTATCCCCAAACTGAAGGGTGCTTTTTGTGTCCAATGCCACAAATTCGTGTTTAATAAGTTGAATGTTATGGTCAGCGGTGCATCATTTGCATACAATTTGACTTTGATGTCAAAGGTCAGGGTCAATGCTATTCTCAGATCGTTATGGACGGCGTCACTGTTCACGTCACAACCTTTTATCTTTGTACACAGTGGGAGTAAGGGAAGGGATAACCTTAAAGTAAAAAAGTGATCTGAGGACAGCTCTTAAGTTATAGGTACGCATTTAACAACGTAATCTTCAGGCCTGTGCAATACCAAATCATCAATGTGTCATTGATTATGTATGCCTTGATTTACATAAAAAAACAGAAGCAATCCAGTAGTTTGAGATATAACCAAATTACTAATGTACCAATAACAATAAGAAAATAGAAAAAAAACCTAAAATAATCACAACTAAGGAAAACCTTTATAGAAACATTTTAACACAGATAGATCTTGGATGACAATGTATTGTAAGGAAATTTCAGACCGATTGAATGTACCGTAATTAAATTAATCCATTTTAAGTTTATCTCCATATAGCATCTGTATCTGTCTGCTATTGTTTACGTCCACGTGTAACCGATGTTCACCCCAGCCATCGATGGTCACACCCCCTTGTTTACATCAAGGGGAGTTCAGTCAGTTTAAGTCTTTAAATGTTTATCACGCGATGCGTTTCAAGAAATACAATTTTCGATATAATCTATGAACTTACCCTTAGACTAAAAAAAATAAAATGAATAGAGATTTTTAAAAACCACGTTTTTGTAAGTGGACTAAAAAGAAGAAAATAATGTAGAACTTATAAGTTCAATTACTTACATTTAATATGATTAAAAACGTGGGGCGGGTGCTAATGAACTTTTACATATGCAGTTCACTCATTCTCTCACGTATATATCTCTCTTTTGCCTTCTAAATTATAAATCTTTAATTTGCATACTAACACCTCATAAGCGCTCGCCCAAAGTTTTTAGTCATATGAAAACAAAATACTTGTACTTATACGTTTTAAATTATTTTCTTCTTTTTAGTCCACTTATAGAAATGTGGTTTTTAAAATCTTTTTTTTTAACCTCTATTTATTTGTACTAAGTATCACTATCAATTTCTAACATGCTATAAACAATAAAATTTAACATAGCAACTAAATAATATTGCCAAGTAAAATCATACTTCTTGAGAGATGATGTAGAAAATAAAATATATTGTGTATAATTTTTTTTTAAAGTTCTTCAAGTTACACGGGAAGTTTTAGAGTTGGCTATGAGCGGGTCAATGTGTGAGGGCCTTCCTTTATTATAATTATAGATTTAATCAGTGCATTACGGACCTTTTGCTACACAGTTGATAGTTGTGCTTATTCCTGTAAAATGACACAAATTGTTATTTAATATATTCAATATTTTTGTTTGCACTGCAGCATCGCACACGATGTGGACTTTGATGATGTTATACAAAATTTACATTATTCTACATATGCACCAGTAATTAGCTGTTCAGCGTATCCAAAGTGGGGCAGAGGTCAGGGGTCACTTCAACATACAGAACATGCTGGAAGGTTCATCTCGTTAAGATTGTGTACATCTTTGAACACAGTGGGAGGAGGGGAGTGAACCACACTAAGGTCACAGGTCAGGGGTCACTTCAACACACAGAACATGCTGGAAGGTTCATCTCGTTAAGATTGTGTACATCTTTGAACACAGTGGGAGGAGGGGAGTGAACTACCCTAAGGTCACAAATAATGCAAATGTGATCTGAGGACAGCTCTTCAGTTATAGGCGCGGATTTAACAACAAAATGGAAATTTGTGTGCAATACCTAATCATTTAATGTGTCCTTCATTAAACGTATCTGATTTATAGCAAAAACAGAAGCAATCCAACATTTTGAGGTATACCTAAAGTAGTTAATGGGAAGCATGAATCCAAAATGATAATACTGACATTGAAATAACACTTAGAAAATAGAGCAAACACAAACATAATTGACGTAATTTATGGATATATTGATAGAAATATTACATATATATTCAAAGCGAATACTGTGATAATTATTAGGTCTTTTATATCTTTATTATATATTTACAGTGCTTAAAGGGTTGACAATAATGGTACGCTTAAGTGTCTTAGACTTTAAAAATCACAAAAATAACAACGTGATTTACAAATAAATAGTCATATTTTTTTTTAAATAGAAAAGAAGAGTCATTTTGGTCAATAATTATTATAACTTAAATATATTGTTATTAACTGTTAATAAACAGCTGTTAATCCTTAACATATGATATCTTAGTTTATGTAGTTTAAATTATGTGCTGTTTGTCTTCTGTTGTTGTATATTTTTAAATATAATATTTAGAAACTTAAGATAAATGTCGCATTATTCTATGCTGTTAAAAATTGCAATGTGAATTGTTTTCCCGCTAAGTGATGCACCACAAAGCACCTCTAATTTTGTATTTACGATGAAATTCAAAGTTTTTTTTACCAAACTTAAAAAAAATTAATTGATTTAAAAATCTTTTTTTCAAAAAATGTTAATTTATTTATAATTTACAATTGTATGCCTTTTATTGTTAAAGACTTGTGTTACGTAGTTTTTATATGGACCTAACGTATAAAAAAAATGTATAGAAACATAACATTCGAATGATAAATTAGATTTAAAATTGTAAATTTATTAAGAATTTAAAAGAACTATACAATTTTTATATGTTACTTTAACAGATATGCTTACCTGACTTTATATGCAACGTGTATAACTTACGTTTATTTGTCAAACAGGGGACATCTCTATTTTATTCAAGTGCTTTGTCACTTGATTTCGATCCCTATAAATAGGGATACAATGTCAATGAATAGTTAGGAGAATCCTACCACAGATAAAGTCTAAGTCCAATATCAATAAGCTCATTCCACTGGTTTATGTCATAATTCTTAAAAATTACTTAATTGTTATTGATATATATTGTATAATAAACTTGCTTTTGTCGTCTACAAGAGTAGATATTAAATATGTTACATAACATGGTTATACGTCAGCTTGAAAGGACGCTACTAAACATCGCACGTGTCGCTAAATCGTTTTCGTAAGCCAAAAAAAAATTTAAAAAAAAACAACTACTAATGGCAGTTTGATTAAATTTTTTTAAAAAGAAAATAGTTGCAGTATTATGTCCAGGGATAAATCAATAAAAAAACAAAGAAGAAACGTATTAAGGGAACAGTGGACGGGGCGAGGTGCACTAGCAATAAATTAAATTTGAGAATCACCTTATTTAAGAATGTAGGAAACTCACACAAGATTGTATGAATGTTTTGTTTCTAACCGATGTGTTAAAACCATGCCGCGACATTCCAACGGTTTGACTTATGAAAACGACGAAGTTCATCGAGAGTAGGAATCCATATCGAAGATTGTGATGGAAGATACTATAATTTCATCATAAAAATTTGCTCCGCGTTTATTCTAAACTGTTGCGTGTCATCAATAAGATATCTACCCGGGACATTTGTACTGACCAACTGGTCATGTAAGAATTTATTACTTTTAAACATTCATTTTATTCCGCAAGTAAAACATTAAGTAAAGAAACCCTATAGAATACATGGAGAGCAGATAATCGTTAGTGAAGCATATAATTAGATAATAGTTCTTGGAAATAGTGCAATATAATCTCACTTACCAACCACCAATAAATTAACATAGGGTCAATCTATCAATTTATGATAACTATACACACAGAGGAATGTTTTATACATGGACAAAGTCATTTAGCGTTGATTGAGGCAATACAAATATATCTTACCTTAGACATTAGAGATATGTTGATGGGTATGACATAAATGTTGTTACAGAGCGCTCAGCGATGTGAAAATGTTGGTATCAAATTGTGTTTAGACAAAATACAACCCTTTATCTTTGTTTTCTTCTACCCCTCCCCCCCCCAAACCGCAACGAGACGCACGCTTTAGAGTAAGGTTTCGGCCGATACAAAGATCTCTCAATAATACACACGAGGTCAGATGTCAAGCGCGTACACTGTACACTTGGTATATCCTGATAATAGATTATTGTGTGTACATATAATTGGTCGCTTACCTTTATACAGCCGGGACCGTGCTATTGTCAACTTCATCGGCTTGTGCGTGTGTTGATTTAATTTACATAAATTGCTAACATTGTAGTAAAACAAAGGCGCGAAGCGTCGCCACTGAAAACAGCTAAAACAAAACCAGTCCAATATTTTGAGGTATAAAAATTAGCTCGTTTGAAGCAGGAATCCATAACAAAGATACTGATGTAAAATAAAATAGGAAAATAGTTTCAACACACATATAATCACAATCAAACAAAAGATGGACGCCCTTCGTGCCTGTTAGACGTAGCCTCGTTCTTGTTCTTGCTTATAATAGCAAAAGTACTATTACTATCATAAGTTACGGTTATCATTATTATTAGGCCTACTCTTACTACAGTGTAAACTTATACTTCTTATAAAGTTGACACATTTGGTATGCTTAAGTATTATGTAATATATTAACCACACATTTTTTTTACAATTATTAATTCATTGGCTGAGTACAACAGAACTAATGGCGTCATTTAATAGTGTTTAGACGAATTGAGTAGCATGTTAAAAACAATTTTTTTCACCATTTTGTTTTATTATTCATTCAACTACAAGTTAAACTAAATTTACATTTTAAATAAAAATAGAATGATCGATTTTTATGTTATCCAAATGATATCGTACATTTTATCATTTAGGTTCTTCTTGTATCAGATCTCCTATTCCTATTTTTTTTTATCAAGTGGACTACACGTAAAATACATAAAAATGTACTGTTATAAAAGGAATATAATCAAGGGAAATACTTTATATTCTAAAATATTATTTAATTTACATTATTGATGAATAATAATTCTTTGTTATGTTAATGAATTAATAAAAATAATTTATTTTAAATTTTTATTTACCAATAAATGAAATAGTATGCTTGAAATAAACGCTTTCATTATTATAAAGTTATATAATTTATTATGTTACACAGCAAACTGGCTGGTTAGTTATAAAGTGGTCGAGATGAAATACGTGAACAAGTATCCCTTTACATTGTAGACATGTAATCAATATACATAGGTTGCAGTGTATGTCATGGCCCGTCTGTCCTGTCCGTGACGCTAATAATTTTAGAAAGCAGCGCACCAAATAACTGCACCAAAGAAAACCACTCTTTTCCAACGCCCGCATAAAATTGTTCAATAGGGAAATAAATGAATGAAATTAAATAAATGATAGTTCTGTATAACGTTATTTTTAATCGGTAGTACCTTTATATGTATACATATATTAATCGTTTACTTTTACTATTTTAGTTTGTGTAGCTTAAATTCTGTGTGTTTCTGAAATTGTGTTGTTTATATTTAGATATAATATAATATTTACAAAGTAAAGATAAGCGTCACAATATTCTATGTTTAAATGGCAATAGAAACTAGTGTTCACGTTAGCGATGCACCAGAAAGCACTGGTGCTGTTGAATTTAAAATGAAATTTAAATATTTTTTTTAAAAATACAACAAAACTTACTTTGGACTATTTATGACAATAATGTTTTTCTAAAAAATGTTAATTGATATATTATTTATAGTTCTATGACTCTAAATATTATAGACTTGTGTTACTTTGATTTTTGTGCGAACTTGATTTAAATTTTTTTATAGAAACATACAATTCCAATGACGATTTAGACTTTAAAATTGTTTCTATTTGGAATTTTAAAGAACTTTAATATTTATTTTTGTATTGTAACAAATATGCTTACTCGACCGTTGAAACAGACGTTATTGCCATTGCACTAATCCATAAATAAAAAAACCCCGTAAAAACCAAGTTTTTGACTAAAAAAATAGCATGATACATAGGAATAAATAAAATAATCTACAAAATCAATAATTTAATTACGGTACATGCGATCGATCTGAAATTTTTATAAAATTGTTTTTATTATCGGTATAAAACTGCATGCAAAATTTCAGCTCGCTAGCTTACGAGCAAGTGGGTTAAAAATCGATCAAAAGTTTTGGCGACAAGCAAGGGCGGGTGGCCGCAGACACCACGAGTTAATATAAAGGAGTTATTTTAAAAAAACGTAAAAAAACACGTTTTTCACTATAAATCCTTTATGTACGAGACGTAACTAAAAGAATGTTCATTATAATACGCAGCGCAAGACCATCCAGAAATACAAAATTGCATTTGTGTCGTAAAACATGTTTAATATAATGCGCACCGATCAGGAATATGTTTATACAAAGAGTTGTCAATAAAATACGCACCTTATTGCGCGACAGAAAGGTTGTTCAATATAATACACACCGCGACGCTCTATCTCAAAAAATAGCATGATACATAGGAATAAATAAAATAATCTAAAAAATCAATAATTTAATTACGGTACATGCGATCGATCTGCAATTTTGATACATTGTTTTTATTATTGGTACAAAACTGCCTGCAAAATTTCAGCTTGCTAGCTTACGAGCAAGTGGGTTAAAAATCTATCAAAAGTTTTGGCGACAAGCAAGGGCGGCTGGCCGCAGACACCACGAGTTAATATAAAGGAGTTATTTTAAAAAAACGTAAAAAAACACGTTTTTCACTATAAATCCTTTATGTACGAGACGTAACTAAAAGAATGTTCATTATAATACGCAGCGCAAGACCATCCAGAAATACAAAATTGCATTTGTGTCGTAAAACATGTTTAATATAATGCGCACCGATCAGGAATATGTTTATACAAAGAGTTGTCAATAAAATACGCACCTTATTGCGCGACAGAAAGGTTGTTCAATATAATACACACCGCGACGCTCTATCTCAAAAAATAGCATGATACATAGGAATAAATAAAATAATCTAAAAAATCAATAATTTAATTACGGTACATGCGATCGATCTGCAATTTTGATACATTGTTTTTATTATTGGTACAAAACTGCCTGCAAAATTTCAGCTTGCTAGCTTACGAGCAAGTGGGTTAAAAATCTATCAAAAGTTTTGGCGACAAGCAAGGGCGGCTGGCCGCAGACACCACGAGTAAATATAAAGGATTTTTTTTTAAAATGTTTTTTAAAAATAATAAAAATTTTTTTAAAAAATCAGTCTATTTTATTCAAGTGCTATGTCACTTGATCTCGAATCCAATAAATAGTGATAAAATGTTAATAAGTTAGTACTATTCTTCTATACCAGATAAACCTAGTCCTATTTAAACAAACTCATTTCACTGGTTTATGTCATAATTCTTAGAAATGAATACCTCATTGTCATATATATCGTACACTAAACTTGCCATTTTTGTCTACAACAGTGTGGGTCACAGGGACATTGGACAAGTAGGATCAGGACAAATAACATCACTCAGTGCAGAGTCGGGACTTGCTGTGGGGCCAGGAGGTGGGACTTGTTGTGGGCTAGGAGATTGGACTAGAAAACACATTAAGAAACTGAAGGTCCCCGTGTTTGTCCACGTGACAGCAACAACCGCATGTTAAACTAATTTTAAATGAAACTAAAACTAGTTATGTCACTTTTTGATCTTACGTTTGACCATGAAATTATCATATTGGGTTACACTAACACTAGCTATACCACTGTTTGACCATGAAATTATCATATTGGGTTACACTAACACTAGCTATACCACTGTTTGACCATGAAATTATCATATTGGGTTACACTAACAGTAGCTATACCACTGTTTGACCATGAAATTATCATATTGGGTTACACTAACACTAGCTATACCACTGTTTGACCATGAAATTATCATATTGGGTTACACTAACACTAGCTATACCACTGTTTGACCATGAAATTATCGTATTGGGTTACACTAACACTAGCTATACCACTGTTTGACCATGAACTTATCATATTGGGTTACACTAACACTAGCTATACCACTGTTTGACCATGAAATTATCATATTGGGTTACACTAACACTAGCTATACCACTGTTTGACCATGAAATTATCATATTGGGTTACACTAACACTAGCTATACCACTGTTTGACCATGAAATTATCATATTGGGTTACACTAACACTAGCTATACCACTGTTTGACCATGAAATTATCATATTGGGTTACACTAACACTAGCTATACCACTGTTTGACCATGAAATTATCATATTGGGTTACACTAACACTAGCTATACCACTGTTTGACCATGAAATTATCATATTGGGTTACACTAACACTAGCTATACCACTGTTTGACCATGAAATTAACGTATTGGGTTACACTAACACTAGCTATCCCACTGTTTGACCTTATTGTCTATTGTATGTCTGAACTGTGTGCACGGCGTTGTATGGTCTCGGTGTTATTCTAACAGTGATCTCCTTAAATAGGTCTTTCTTAAGCAACATTTCCGGTGTAATTGTCTACTTTTACCAATTGATGGAACCATCTCGTTCAAGAGTTACACATTCTGGATTCTCATCAACTTAGCTTTCAAGAGAGTTCAAAGGTTAAATCAATTTATTTTCAATTTTGGTTTCACTGTATTCTATTTTTAGGCATGTTTAAATACAACTAATGTTGAAGTATTAAACTAAAAAAAATATAAAATATAAACAATAAACCCCAACACATCAGCTGGCCGCGGTTAAATGATCGAAATTTTATCGTTAGGCTGATTAAAAAAGATTAGGACAACTGATGTAGTGTTTTATGTGAAATAACGTTACATTTTATTATTTATTTTAAGAAAATTATAATAAATTTTTTGGTTTTTTAAAAATATTGTTTTAACGGACAGCTTTATATAAGTTGTACATCAGTTTAGATAAATGTGATTTACGCTTATCTTTTCCCCATGCTTAGAAATGGCTTGTTTAACTTGATATGTTCTCAATGTTTGTGTCCGCGAGTGTTTAGGTGTAAGTTTGACTTGGTTTATAATCGTGTTTCACTTTGTATGTGAGTGTATGAGTGTGTGTTTCACTTTGTCTGTGAGTGTATGAGTGTGTGTTTCACTTTGTCTGGAGTGTATGAGTGTGTTTTCACTTTGTCTGTGAGTGTATGAGTGTGTGTTTCACTTTGTCTGTGAGTGTATGAGTGTGTGTTTCACTTTGTCCATGAGTGTATGAGTGTAAGTTTGACTTTGTTTATGATTGTGTTTCACTTTGTCTGTGAGTGTATGAGTGTGTGTTTTACTTTGTCCATGAGTGTATGAGTGTAAGTTTGACTTTGTTTATGATTGTGTTTCACTTTGTCTGTGAGTGTATGAGTGTGTGTTTTACTTTGTCCATGAGTGTATGAGTGTAAGTTTGACTTTGTTTATGATTGTGTTTCACTTTGTCTGTGAGTGTATGAGTGTGTGTTTTCACTTTGTCCATGAGTGTATGAGTGTAAGTTTGACTTTGTTTATGATTGTGTTTCACTTTGTCTGTGAGTGTATGAGTGTGTGTTTTACTTTGTCCATGAGTGTATGAGTGTAAGTTTGACTTTGTTTATGATTGTGTTTCACTTTGTCTGTGAGTGTATGAGTGTGTGTTTTACTTTGTCCATGAGTGTATGAGTGTAAGTTTGACTTTGTTTATGATTGTGTTTCACTTTGTCTGTGAGTGTATGAGTGTGTGTTTTACTTTGTCATGAGTGTATGAGTGTAAGTTTGACTTTGTTTATGATTGTGTTTCACTTTGTCTGTGAGTGTATGAGTGTGTGTTTTACTTTGTCCATGAGTGTATGAGTGTAAGTTTGACTTTGTTTATGATTGTGTTTCACTTTGTCTGTGAGTGTATGAGTGTGTGTTTTACTTTGTCCATGAGTGTATGAGTGTAAGTTTGACTTTGTTTATGATTGTGTTTCACTTTGTCTGTGAGTGTATGAGTGTGTGTTTTACTTTGTCCATGAGTGTATGAGTGTAAGTTTGACTTTGTTTATGATTGTGTTTCACTTTGTCTGTGAGTGTATGAGTGTGTGTTTTACTTTGTCCATGAGTGTATGAGTGTAAGTTTGACTTTGTTTATGATTGTGTTTCACTTTGTCTGTGAGTGTATGAGTGTGTGTTTTACTTTGTCCATGAGTGTATGAGTGTAAGTTTGACTTTGTTTATGATTGTGTTTCACTTTGTCTGTGAGTGTATTATTGTGATTTTCACTTTGTCATGAGTGTATGAGTGTAAGTTTGACTTTGTTCGCGAGGGTTTAAGTCAAGGGGCGGATTAAGACTGCACGGGGCCCCTGGCTGCAATTCAAACTGGGGCACTATCTAGCCAGCGTCCCTTATAAATAAAATTATTGCTAGCAGCTAATATAAGACTTTAACTTGTAACTAAATAGTTCATTGGTTCCTTCCTCATACTTTGTCTGTAATACGGGATCGGCCTTCCCAGCCAAAAAGAATATTCATGAAAAAACGAATCAGAAGAAATAACTGTTTTCCGTTATCCTAAAATTGAGAGTAAAACGACAATTTTTATTAAAGCAGGACAAATGAAAAAAAAACAACTATTCCCACACAGGGAATCGATCGCGTGACCGCTTGTATCGCAAGCCGACAGACTTCCACAAGACCACACGAGTTTGACGAAAGAAGTAAATTTTAAAAAATATATATAATATTAATTATTATTTTCTCTTATTGAGCCTATAAAGTCAGGTTTTTAGATTACTAAGACTATCGGTTCCGAATAGCCATTAGATTTATAGATAATATTTAATTAACTTATTTAATGTATGATATTTTCAGGAATTCGTGTAAACATTTGTCAACCTTTATTATACAATATACTAAATTTGGGGGCCCCTAAATCATCGGGGACCCCTTGCTTCAACCCGTTCAGCCTCAACCCCCCCCCCTTTTAATCCGCCAAAGGTTTAAGTGTAAGTTTGACTTTGTTTATGATTGTGTTTCATTTTGTCTGTGAGTGTATGAGTGTGTGTTTCACTTTGTCTGTGAGTGTATGAGTGTGTGTTTCACTTTGTCCATGAGTGTATGAGTGTAAGTTTGACTTTGTTTATGACTGTGTTTTACTTTGTCTGTGAGTGTATGAGTGTGTGTTTAACTTTGTCTGTGAGTGTATGAGTGTGTGTTCCACTTTGTCTGTGAGTGTATGAGTGTGTGTTTCACTTTGTTTGTTAGTGTATGCGTGTTTGTTTAACTTCGTCTGCGAGTGTTTAAGAGTAAGTTTGACTTTGTTTATGATTATGTTTCGCTTTGTCCGTGAGTGTATTAGTGGTGGTCATTATGTTTAAAATAATTATTGATTTCCTGGACACATCTAATATACTGCATAAGTAAAGGAATGTATAGGAAAGAGTCTTTTGTTGACATTTGTTTAATGTTAACACGTTTTAAAATTTGATCAGGTCAACTCAGTGATGCACCTTAGTTAAATGAAATTACCGTGTTGAAATGTACGTCTTTATTTTTCGATAAAGAAAATTGAAAGTTTTATAAGAATTTTGTTTTTCACTTTTATAAACATGTGCAAATCTATTACGATAAAGGTGTTATATGTGTATGACTATATAACACTTTTTTATAAACGTCTATTCGATGTTAAGATGCATATGTAAAGTTTTTGTGAACTTTATTTTGACTTCTGGCTTGTTCTTAAAAGCAAACACAAATTTATATTTACAAAAATAAATAAAGAGATCGACCCTTGGACATAAACATTAAACCACACACCGCGGCACGAAGTTTTAGAGCTACCCAAGTGATGTAATATTACTAAACCAATATGTTGTCATATACATTGAATGAGTCATCACATTTATAAGTACTTCCATGTTTTGACATATTACATTCACTTATAAGCCGTTGATATAAGAATATACTTTGGTTAAAATGATCCCACACTGAAGCAATCACATTACATGATGTCAACAATGACGTCATCAAACAAAGTGGTTCAACTACCAAATGACATTCCACCTCAAAATAATACACTTCCCACACCACACACATGTTGTCACATCAACAAACACATCGGCTTATGTTAATACATCTATCAATAAACATAGAAATAACAAACACACAAGGAATAAACAATTGCTCAATATTCCACTCTAGCGTGTTTATTGTATCTTAAAATTAGACCAACATGTTTTAAAACCTTTAACAATAAAAGAAACTGTTCGAAATAAAATCCATTTTATATATTTACAGATATAACTTATAAACGTAACTTTAAATACATCATTGTAATGATGTTAATGAAAGAAAGTACTCAAATACACTAACAGACACTAATGTTATATCTTAAAATGTTTAAGTGAGTAGTGTTGGAGGTGGGGATGACGATATGTGAGTTGAGAGTATACATGAGACGTTGTATTGAATGATAATTGGACCCAGTAGAGGTTTTTGTCTAATACATTTATCAAATGTTGATGTAAGTTTATATAGTCACAGTTTCAACAAGAAATTACTTTAATATAAAAAGAACAAGAGACAACGTGTTATTTATACAATTGTTGGAATAGTTGGAAGTAGGGGTGCAAAAATTAAGTTCAGAGAGAAAAGATTTTATAACTTGGATTTTCACAAAGTCACAAAGTGTATAACGTCGAGATAAGCAAAAATATCAATTTCAATTTGGGTACACAAATTACAATACTTCCCCTTATACTCTGTATACAATAGTAATCAATGTATGTTAAGCCTGATGCATTGCTACATCAAACTGCTAAGTACCATTTCCGGTTACCGTAATTGCTCGCACGTTGATAGAAACCTACATCTAGGATTGAATACTTCAATATAAAAATTATGTAAACCTAAATGAAACAGTATTAATCTGTCTGAAAAACTTATATCTAAATGAAACAGAATCCACCATACTGAAACAATACGCACTAAACTGACACAGTACTCGCCTAAATGAAACGGTACTTACTTAAATGAAACAGTATTAATCTAACTGAAAAATCCGTATCTAATTGAAACAGTACTCACCTAACTGAAACAGTACTCACCTAAAATAAACAGTATTCAAGCTAATGTGTTCAGACTCACAGACACACAGACACACCTAGAGACAAGATAGCCGAACTGTATTGTTCACTCCGAAAGATATAAAACGTCCGTCCAACTTTGTATGATTACAATACTACCCCACCTACTATACTTTTTATACGAGAATGTAAAAATAATGGCAATAAAATCCATTGTGTTACACAGTAAACATCTTGGTTAGTTATAAAGTGGTTGAGAGGAAATGAATGAATACTTTGTTAGTCTGAACACAAAATAGAACGTGTGTATGCAAATTAATCGTTAAGTCTGCTCTTTTATTTAGTGTAGCTCAAATTATGTATGTGTGATTTAGTCCTCGTGTCATTTATATTTAGATGTACTATTTAGAAAATAAAGATACATGTTGCTGTATTCTATGTTGTTAAATGATGGTAATGAAAATTGCTTTTTCAAGTTTGCGCTGCACCGCAAAGCACCGGTGCTGTTGTATTTAAAATGAAATTTAAATTCTTCTTTACCAAAATTACTTTGGACGATTAATAATAAGATTTGTTTTTAAAAACAATGTTAAATAATATATAATATATATGTTTTTGATTCTTAATATTATGACTTGTCTTACTTAGTTTTTAAAAAGAAATAAAATTCACATAAAAATGCATAGAAACATACATTTTGAAGACACAATTGATTGTAAAATTATATTTATTTCGAATTGTAGAGAACCATGCAATTTATATATGAACTTTAACATATTTGCTTACTTGACTGTTTAAACAATAAAGTTGCAGTGTTACATTTTTCGTCAATAGAAAACCAGTCAATTTTATTTAAGTGTTATGTCACTTAATCTCGATCCCATAAATAGGGATACAATGTCAATGAATTTTTAGGATTCTCCTACCCCAGATAAAGCCTTAATCCAAAATTTCAACAAGCTTTTATCACTGATTGCTGCTATTATTATTAAAAATTTATAGATGACATATCGTGTATAATAACCTTGCCTTTGATGTCTTTAAGAGTAGATACAGGATAGTAAAGACGCTAAAAAGCAAAACGCCGTTGCAAAAGCGAAAGAAGAAGAAAATATAATAAAGTTTAATTATCAGTATTATAAATATAGATATAAACAAATTAAAAAATTAGATGCAGTGTTACGTCTCGAAATCAATAAATCAGAAAAAGAAGAAAATCGTCGTACAGAGCTTTATAAGAACTAAGTGAACATTTGACGGGTGCGAGATACACTAGCAATAAGTTAAATTTGAGAATAAACTTATTTAAGAATGTGGGAAGTTCACACCAGATTGTATGAATGTGTTGTTCTGACCGATGTGTTAAAACCATGCCGGGCCACTCTAAAATTTTGACTTATGTGAAACGAAGAGCATTAAATTATATCGTAGATTTTGATGGGATATACTATAATTACATTATCAAAATTGGCTTCGCGGTTACTCTAAACTGCTCCGCGTCGTCAATGAGATATATTTACCTGCTAACATTTGTACTGACCATCTGGTCATGTAAGGATTTATTGATCCAATCGTTGTATAACCTTTGAACGTTCATTATATTCATCAAGTTACACATTAAGTAATGAAAACTTTTAGAAGTCATGGGTAACAGATAATTGTTAGTGTAACACATAAGTAGTTTGTAATTCTTAGAAATAGTTCAATATAATCTCACTTAAAAATGACTTTTTTGTTGTTGTTAACATGAAGTTTTTACAGTGCTGGCATCTTAAAAAATAAACATTATCAACCTAATAAACAAACAAGCAAACTTTGAAAAAAAATAGTTACCTTACTAAATCACAAATTAAGATCATTTAAGACGTAATGTTTATTTACATTTCATTGTACAGCTCTGTAGAGTTTCTCTCATTTACTGAAAAAATCAAATTTTATTCTAACGAAGTATTGCATGTCTTTTTCATGTTTTAATATCTATTTAAATATCATTGCAAGTTGCTAAGGTAAAATTAATTTTTTAGTTTTGTTTTGTTGTGGATGGGATTATTTCTAGGGGTCTGCCGATATGCATTTTTGCCGATATTGCTGATACCGATATTACCAATGTTTTTTTTAATCCGATATGAGTATTTGTTAGGACAAAAACCAGCGGTCTTATTTGATGACGTCATTCTTAAATTTATCAATCGTAATTATTTATATTTTATATGTTAGGCTAATGGTTTAATTAAGACAATCATCTCTACAAGTGAAATAAATACATGTTTATAGTAATAGCAACTGATATCTCTACAATGAAATCAGTTGCTATTACTTGGAGAGATGATCATTTGCTATTACTATAAACATGTATTTATCATCTCTTCAAGTAAACTAAACAAACAGCTGTTCCTTGTAAAAATGACAAGTTAAAATTTATTTCGCAGAACGCGCATAATTGTTGTCTTGGCTAGATGGATGCTATAATTCAGGGATGTCCAAAGTCCGGCCCCCGGGCCAAAATCGGCCCGCGAAGCCATTTTAACTGGCCCGCGGCCTCATCTGAAATAATTAATTAACGGACGTCTTATTTCTGTAAAAGATAGTATATTTATTAGAAAAGTAGAAATTTTGTACTGTTTCGAGTATGTCAAATGATGGCGAAAATCTGTGATTATTAATTTTTTTTTAAACAACGTGGAAATTGGTTGTTTTAAAACCCGATGAAGTTAATTGTACTAAAACCTTGACGGCCTACCGTAAAAGTCGATGACGTCATTTTATTATTTTTAACCTCACAGCAAAGCTTATTTTCAAGAATCGGTCAGGCCAATGAAAATTCCTCAAAGGCAAGTTATGAGATAGCAAAACTGATAGCGAAAGCACAGCAAGCCATTCATTGATGGCAAGTTTATAAAAGAATGCTTGATGAAAATGTTGAAAATATCTCCCGAGAAAAAGCAGGAGTTTGCCAATGTTTGCCTGTCACGCAACACTTTGGCTCGCAGAATTGAAGAAGTCTCATCTGACATTAAGAGACAAATAGAGACAAAAGCAGAAAAATTTGACTTTTTTTTCGATAGCCTGTGATGAAAGCACTGATGCATCTGACACTGCGCAACTTCTTATTTTTTTAGAGGAGTTAATGATGACATGTGTGTGAGTGAAGAATTACTTGACCTTCAGAGTCTTAAAGACCAAACAAGGGGAAAAGATTTATTTACTTCTGTTTTTTCTGCATTAATGACATTAAACTACCTTGGAAAATAATATATGGAATTATTACTGATGGTGCACCTGCCATGATTGGTGAGCATAGTGGACTTGCAACAATTGTCTGTAACAAAGTCAGTGAGGAGGTGTGGCAAAGCTATTAAACTTCACTGTATCATTCACCAACAAGTTCTTTGTGCCAAACATCTTAGATGTGATCATGTCATTAAGCCAGTAATAAAAGCTATAAACTCTATTCGCTCTAAAGCCCTGTTTCACCGCCAGTTTCAGCAGTTTCTTCTTGACATCCAGGGAGAATACGGAGATGTTGTGTATCACAATGATGTAAGGTGGCTCAGTCGGGGAACAGTACTTCAGCGCTTCTACGCATTTAAAAAAGAAATTGGGCAATTCATGGAAGATAAGGGACAACCAATGCCAGAACTTATCTGATACTGCTTGGCGGGCAGATTTAGCATTTTTAGTTGATATGACAAGACATCTAAACGTACTTAACACAAATCTTCAAGGTCAAAAATGCAGTGGTAAGCCAATTATATTCACATATCAAGGCCTTTGGGAACAAGCTGCAACTTTTTCAAAGGCAGCTGTCTCAAATGTAGCCTAATACCACACATTTCCCCTCACTACAGAAAATCATGACAAGTTTCCCAGAAAGAAGCTTCAATGAGCAAATGCAGAGGTATGTTGCAGATATCACATCCCTGCTGATGAATTTCAAAGACGCTTTCAGGACTTTGCAACTATTGAAAAGGACATCATGTTATTTTCTTCACCTTTCTCTGTTGACCCTGATAATGCTCCAGGCAATCTGCAGCTGGAACTCATTGAGTTGCAAAGTGATAACGAAATTCGCAGCAGACAACAACAGCTTTCTCTCAACGACTTTTACCGACAGCTGGATAAAGAGAGATTCAAAGAGATTCGAACATTTGCTAAGAAAATGCTCAGCTTGTTTGGCTCGACATACTTGTGTGAGCAGACATTTTCAGTAATGAATTTTAACAAGAACCGTGTGAGGACAAGAATAAGTGACTCTCACCTACGTGATATCATACGTATCAAAACCAGTGGCATTGAGCCTGACCTCAACTATTTACTGCATTCAAGATCTCAGTTTCACCCTTCACATTAAAATTTTGCTATAAAAACTTCTCAACTTATGTCATTTTTGTATAATTTTAATCCGGCCCGCGAGGGTCTTTATTTCAAGGAATTTGGCCCGCCATGCAAAAAGTTTGGACACCCCTGCTATAATTAGTCTACCAGCCACAAACAAATGGTCAATCGTATCTGTCTACCAGCCACAAACAAATAAATCATCGTATTTGTCCACCAGCTCCAAACAAATTGTCAATCAGCCACAGACAAATGGTAAAGAGTAAACGAATATAGGAACAAAATAATCTCGCCCAACGTTGAAGAGACTTACAATAAACGTTCATCCAAAATGAAAACTTATAAGATGTAAACTTATAACAATGGATCAATATCATTATGCAGATATCATTTTATACAGACTATAAAATAGAAGCTTAAGAATTAGCTAAAAAATTCAACTTTATCTTAGAAAGTTAATGCGCCGAGACCGACAATGTAATAGGGAATGTAATAATATATACAGTCAATGCTAAAAGAAAAGTTAAATAAAGATAAGCTTTTCATCAATTACATATGTTTAAAAAGTGATGTAATGTTTGTAAATAATTAATATGCATATAGTAATAATGGTCAAATTTACTCAGGACGCTTACAATTTATAGAAACCAAAGTATATGATTATATACTTCAACTAAAAAATTTCGTCCACCTAACTGAAACAGCACTCACCTAAATGAGACATGCTTGTTTGTGTACATTTGTTGTTTATTTTTAGATTTAGATACAATAATTTAGAAAATAAAGATACATTTCGCAGGATTCTATCTATATTTTTAATGAAGGTTATGGAAATGGTTTTTCACGCTAGCGATGCACCACAAAGCACCGTTGCATTTGTTTTTTAAAGATGAAATTGTAATGTTATCTACCAAACTTACTTGACGATAAGAAGATTTTTCTTTTAGAAAAATATTAATTAATATATAATTAATATCTTTATGCTCTTTAATATTATTGACTTTTGTTACTTAGTTATTTGTATGAACGCAAATTTAAAAAAAAATTGAATAGAAACTTGAAATTCGAAGTACAAACAAGATTTTAAAATTATATTTATTTCGAATTTAAAAAAAACAATAAAATGTATATATATGTATTGTAACATATATGATTACCTTACTGCTTTTTATAATGTTCGATATTTATGTCGAAAACCAGTCTATTTTATTCAAGTGCTATTCACTTGATCTCTATCCCTATAAATAGGGATACAATGTCGATGATTGGTTAGGAATCTCCTACAAATAAAAAAACAAAACATAGTCCAGTTTCAACAGTCTCGTTTGCCATCAAAAACTCATTTCTCTATTTTATTCCGTAATAATTATTAATAATTACTAACTTAAAGACAATAGACCAACGGCGGCCAAAATGCGGCTCGCGAGCCACTTGCGGCTCTTATAAGTTCACTTTGTGGCTCCCGAAGTTTATTAATTTAAAACTTTGAAATATATAATATAATTTTTTTTAAAGGAAAGTTTTTTTTTAAATGACGAAACAAGGGTTGAAAATTCTCTGCTTGATTTAAAATTTAAAAGTTAAAGGAAGAATTGGTCTCTAGTTAGATGGTGAATTGTTGGTTCCATTTTTGGTAAAATCCGCATTTCGAAGTGTTGACCATCGCTATTAGTGCTACCAAAGTTAGTAACTTATTATTTAAAACCTTAAAGTTTATGTCAAATATAGCGACAAGTTGCAGGAAATGAAAACTACAGAAGAAAATAGAAGTTTTCCACCAATTGGGAAGAGGGCTTCGCATTTATCTATATAGGCGACGAGCCTTCTTTTGACAAAAGCTTCAACTGTAGTTAACTGCATGCAAATTACTATAAAAAAGTCATGAAGATTTGTCATTGCAGTATACACTGCAATCTGAATAAGTAAAATGTAAAAAAATCTTTTTTTAAAAAGGACGCGCTTTTATTTACAAACATTTACAGACTGAAGCGCGCTGATTTCCCCTGTCCTTGATGTAAACACGGGAATTTACGAGGGCTAGAGTGAAACCAGTGAGCCGTGGAGGTCAACTCTAGCAGACGACTATACATTCGAAATAGTGATAAATATAGATAAACTAAAAATTGATTAATTTCATTACGGTACTTTCGATCGATCTGAAATTTTGATACAATGCATTGTCATCCAAGATCTATCTGTGGTAATTTTTTTTAGATCTCTAGGGCCATCAGAAGTGGTTTAATTTTACGTTTCAAGATTTGAAGGAAGGATGGATACAACATACAAACATTGTGACTTAAATAAAAGCGTGTAAAAAAAGCACAATTTCCTTAGCTACTACCAATCACAATCTCCTTAGCTACTACCAATCACAATATTTAACGGGAATACATATTCACCTAAACATACATTAATGATTTGATTCTGATTGTCTTAATATTTTTTATTATGTACTGTAATGACATTTGTAATCGCTCACTTTTAAAAGTTTTGCAACTGGATGTTGACGATGGATGATACAATGTACTATGAATACATTCGGCACCATCGTTTTAAAATATGCAGTAATAACCTTATAGCGCCCTACCATGACTGGAGCACCATCAGTGGCTACTGATAAGATATTACTTATAGGCATTTATTTTTCTTTTAAAAAAATATATAAATTGAATGTGTTAAATGTTGCTTTTTTTAAATTATAAGTTTGTAAATCTATTGATAATAATAGCAATATTTAGTAATATGTAATAATAGTAATAATTATTTTAATTGTTTTTTTTCTCTTTTTATGAGCTAAATATAAAGCTTTATTTCTGTGAAAGATGAGTAGAAAACTGAGATTAATTTAAATTACAACACAATAACTCTTCAATGTGTTGAGCCATTTTATTAATTCTTATTTTCACTGTTAACGACATTTTCTTGATTGAACATGATGCTGGCTTGTGTAGCACAGTACATATTACTTTTACTTATAACCAGTATTATTAGTTCTACATCAATAGTATGAGGTTTTCCCGATTTGGAAATCATTAACGAAATATTGTGAGAAAAAGCTAAATATGGCCATCTTGTGTGGTTGCGGTCGAAAAGATTTTTGTCAAAGTCAGTTGTTTGGAGATTTTTTCCTTTTTGTTATTTTTTATAAGTCGTAATGTTTTTTACATCACTGAATTTTACTTAAATGTTATTGTGGTCTGGAAGGCATTATAGCTTCACGGAATACATAAATAAATTTTTTAAAAACATTTAATTTCTTTTAAGCTATCACCACCCCCTTAAAATTTATTCTCCGCCCCCTCCCCCCCCCAAATGCACCAGTGGTCATCACCCCCCTCTTTAAACGCTGCAGCACGCACCAGGGAGTGGTAGCGCCCACTGTGCGAATCACTGTACTAAGTCATAAACCACAAACAGTCAGACTGGAATATTTTTATTTAGAGGTAAATGAAGTATGGTCAAGATATTAATGTAATCTACACTTGGGATAGTATTAGTAGAATACTAACAATTCATTAAAATGGTATCCCTTTTTAAAGAGATCGAAGTCAAGTGGCGTGCCAATTGGTTAAGTGTCCTATTCGTCCATCCAGGGGCGCGTCGGTTCAATCAACTAGGCAAAACAATAATTGACGGTAATGTAATAAATTTATAGTGATCTTCATTTGAAATAATTCGGATATTAAACGTTTATTTTTCCTTTGAATAAAACATTTCTATAAAGAATATTTAGATAATTCAATACAACGTGTAAGCCAGACTAAAAAAATAATACTATGTCGCATATACTTGTAGATTGCAATTTCACCGAAGTTATATAAAATAATAATATGATCTACTCATTAATGTTGCCACTTCAAGTTGTCTCAATTACAATCTCATATTAGGCATGTCGATAGCGGTGCTTTTTAGTGCGGCGATCATGGAAAATACAATGGTATGCACGTCAAATATAACAATAAAAGCTAAATTTTCTTCTCTATCAATTCAATGCTAATAATGACAATTACTCTCAAAATGGATGAATACAAATAAACCAATTACGTCATTTCCTAATACCTAGACGAAGCATGCAACATTTTAAAAACAAAATGTTGTTCATTTTGATTTATTTTTATTTTAACTACAAGTTATACTAAATTTGTATTCTAAATAAACGGAGAGTAATGGATTGTTTATGTTATTAAAATAATAACGTACATGTTATCACTTTTGTTTTTCTTTTTACATTGATCTCTTGTTTTTTTTTAGTTTTTCCAGTAGCCAATGTCTAAAATAAAATTAATAAGGGAAATAATTGTTTTACACAATTTTATGGAATGTAACTTTTTGTAGAATATGTTATGCATATTATCTTAATGAATCTCTAAAATTACAGTTTTTTATAAAATTTCCAAACAAAATGAAAAGTATGCCCTAAATATATTTTTTTATTTTCTTTTTATATGACAATATGTTTATTTAGCTATAAGAAAACAGTTGTGTGGTTCTTTTTTACATTAATGCATTTTTATTTTTTGTGTAATTATTCTTCAATGTTGCCATTCATTTACCAATGTGGACAACTACATTACTTCACACTATTTATCGTTCCTATCAGTAGGAATTCGTTCACATATTATAACGGTATGTAAAAGTCACTCGAGAGCAGCATACGGCTCATCCGTTTACAATTTACCACTCATCAAGTATTTGTAAATTAAAACTTTTCGTTTGACATACATTGTCCATGTTTGTATGTTTTCCATTAAAAAAAAACCCGTAAAAAACCAAGTTTTTGACTATAAATCCTTTATGTACGAGACGTAACTAAAAGAATGTTCATTATAATACGCAGCGCCAGACCATCCAGAAATACAAAATTGCAGTTGTGTCGTAAAACATGTTTAATATAATGCGCACCGATCAGGAATATGTTTATAAAAAGAGTTGTCAATAAAATACGCACCTTATTGCGCGACAGAAAGTTGTTCAATATGATACGCACCGCGACGCTCTATCTCAAAAAGTAGCATGATACATAGGAATAAATAAAATAATCTAAAAAATCAATACTTTAATTACGGTACATGTGATCGATCTGAAATTTTGATACATTGTGTTTTATTATCGGTACTAAACTGCCTGCAAAATTTCAGCTTGCTAGCTTACGAGCAAGTGGGTTAAAAATCGATCAAAAGTTTTTGCGACAAGCAAGCAAGGGCGGGCGGCCGCAGACACCACGAGTTAATATAAAGGATTTAATTTTTAAAAAAACGTAAAAAACCAAGTTTTTGACTATAAATCCTTTATGTACGAGACGTAACTAAAAGAATGTTCATTACAATACGCAGCGCCAGACCATCCAGAAATACAAAATTGCAGTTGTGTCGTAAACTATGTTTAATATAATGCGCACCGATCAGGAATATGTTTATAAATAGAGTTGTCAATAAAATACGCACCTTATTGCGCGACAGAAAGGTTGTTCAATATAATACGCACCGCGACGCTCTATCTCAAAAAATAGCATGATACATAGGAATAAATAAAATATCAATAATTTAATTACGGTCCATGCGATCGATCTGAAATTTTGATACATTGTTTTTATAATCGGTACGAAACTGCCTGCAAAATTTCAGCTCGCTAGCTTACGAGCAATAGGGTTAAAAATCGATCAAAAGTTTTGGCGACAAGCAAGGGCGGTCGGTCGGGCGGGCGGCCGCAGACACCACGTGTTAATATAAAGGATTTAAAAAGAGCCATAATGTAGGTTTTTAGGCCATTATATTTTATGAAAATACGGAAATAAAAAAAAATTAAAATCCTGATTAATTGCATTAATTGAAAATAAAATAAAGCTGTATCTAGAAAGATGATTTTAAATTGTTTCATTATTTTACAGTAAGATATATATGGTCCTATCCCCTGGATTCGAAATGTTACGATGCTACGGATGTGTGTAATACAGCAGAGATATGGTACAAGATATAAGACAAAAGAAGCCGCTTGAATGAGTCAAAATATAAAATATTGACAGACTTAATGATGAACTTAACATCTACAACAAACACGTCTTCTTGTGTTGTGAGAATATTCTCGTAAGTCTCACGGTAAAGACGGGAAGAATAAACTCTTAAAAACCTTCGACATCCACGGACAGAATTCTAGCCTAAAGGCATGTCACAGAATATGATCACATGTGTATGTTATACCAACCTAAACAGAATTGAATAGAGACAAAGTTAAAATAAAACAAATTCAACAAAATCTGCATAATTTATTACTGGAGAATATGAAATATTGAAATGAGTAACACAATTAGTTAGTTAATAAAACCTTGAAAGATATAATAAAGCCTTGTATCTTGTGTGTATTTATGTAAGTCGTTGTATCTTGTGTGTATTTTTGTAAGTCATTGTATCTTGTGTGTATTTATGTAAGTCGTTATAACTTGTGTGTATTTATGTAAGTCACTATATCTTGTGTGTGTTTATGTAAGTCATTATATCTTGTGTGTATTTATGTAAGTGCCGTGGACATCAGGAGAATGTAGCCGGCAGTATGACATCCGGAGAATGTAGCCGGCAGTATGACATCCGGAGAATGTAGTCGGCAGTATGACATCCGGAGAATGTAGTCGGCAGTATGACATCCGGAGAATGTAGTCGGCAGTATGACATCCGGAGAATGTAGTCGGCAGTATGACATCCGGAGAATGTAGTCGGCAGTATGACATCCGGAGAATGTAGTCGGCAGTATGACATCCGGAGAATGTAGCCGGCAGTATGACATCCGGAGAATGTAGTCGGCAGTATGACATCCGGAGAATGTAGTCGGCAGTATGACATCCGAAGAATGTAGCCGGCAGTATGATCATTTTCCCCAGTTCATTTGTATTGAAATCAGTAGAAACTGTGTCACGTACATGAATATATTCTTTTGATCTCAGTTTGTTTAAGTTTAATTCAAGGAAATAAAGAAAAGTCTTTCGGTCACAATTGTTTCATGGATATTAATAACAAATTATTGAAAAAAAAATCACATTTAAAATGGGATTGATATGGTTTTTACGAATCAATAATAATTCACCAATTTAAAAAAAAATATTTTTCAGCTTTTTTTTGGGTCTTTTTTTTCAAATATATATCTATTTTCTGTTAGCCAGAATAATATTGGGCATTACAACCGATCATATAAGCGATGCATTTTGGAGACCAGATAAACATTACCATCTCTGCCAAGAAGAACTATATCACGTGACCTATATTCTTCGTTAACTATGAATATACTACGTCATTATTTGATGGTGTGTTGTATTCTCTTCAATGTTGGCAGGCTGGTGGTTTGCCATCTCTAATAACAACAACGTAGCTGGTATTTGCTAGAAAGGACCGTCTGACAAGTACTTCTAAAACATATTTATAAAGCTCATATAAAGCTAATATATGAATAGCAATTAATTACCATGTGTCCCTTATTGTAGTAAGCGAAATCAAGTGGTATGCCACTTGAATATGATACAATTAATGTTTATTGAAACTGACATTGCTATATTGTAGCCCCACAATTAGAGACATTATATAAAAATGAAATAATTTCATTGTTTTAATAATTATAAAATGCGGACATTAAAAACGTAATTTAACCTTAAAAGGTTCAATTCATTTTCTAAATTTATGTTACACTCACTGAAAAATGTAAGTAATAACAATTATTAGTCCAAAGTTTTATATCATTTTAATTTCATTTTAAAAGTGATTTAATTTAAAAATAAAAATATTGCTATTTATCGCAGTATATAAGTTTTCCCAAGTATATCGGCACATTAAATATGATCCTGCCAGTGCTTTGTGGTGCAGCACTGATGTGAATACAAATTAAATTTAAGTACTATATTATTTTTAAATTTAACACAAGATTAAACATGTTTCATAAATTTTACTCTTTTTTTTCGAACTTTTCTGTAAAACATTCTAAATTTTATACGGAAGATAGGTAATTCAAAGATATTTGTGAGTGGTAATTGATTTTTAAAAATGACAGAAAACTACACGGAAAATATCAAACTAATTTTAAAAAATTGAGTTTTCCTTAATTTACTGAATCAACAACCAATTTCATTTTTTGAGGCAGAGGTTCGGAACACAGGGGAGGTCAAAGTAGAACGAGAGGGATCAACCCGTGGACATTATAGACGACCGTTCTTTACAGAGGATTATTTCTTTCTAAGCTTTTGTAATACAGAGGATTATTGCTTTCTAAGCTTTTGTAATACAGAGGATTATTGCTTTCTACGCTCTTGTATTTCAGAGGATTATTGCTTTCTACACTATTGTATTACAGAGGATTTATGCTTTCTACACTATTCTATTACAGAGGATTTATGCTTTCCGCGCTCTTGTATTACAGAGGATTATTTCTGTATTAGCTTTTGTATTAAAGAGGATTATTGCTTTCTACTCTCTTGTATTACAGAGGATTATTGTTTCTATGCTATTGTATTAACTGACTTTTATAATTGTGTTCCTATGACTCTCTGTACGTCAGCTGAGCACGCATGCCGCTCGACCACCTAGCCCCCTAATTTACATATCATAAACAACATATAAAGTAAGTTAATATTATATAAGGCGTTGTAAATGACATGTGTTCTAAAGCCTTTATTTATAAATCTATATATTCTGTCATTTCCACTGTGGACTTCATTTTAGTAGAAGAAATTAATTGTTTGAATCGGGCAAAGGGAGGTAAGGGCTACACCATAGTCTAACGACACGGGTAAAATACATACTGGAGTAAAGAGTACATGCATTAAGTAAATTACTACAGACGAGGCGGCAAATAAACAAATAGAAGTTCTCTAAAATAGGAAAGTGACGCATTACATATATAAATAATACATAAATGGAGGAGTTTCATCTAAAAAATGACGTCATTTACTATTATTAAAATGAAGAAAGTTAGATTGTATAAAATAAAATAGCAAACTTTTTTTTTAACTATAAATTTATATTTTAAATGAAATTATAGTTATGGATTGTGTTTGTTATTTAAATGGAAACTTACATATTATGGCTTTCACTCTTGTTGCACTAGTTTTCGTTTTCTTATATTTTTTTTTAGTCTTTTCACAAAATACATAAAATGGTTTTTAAATAATAATAAAAAAGGGAAATAATTCATCGTTAATATATTATATTTTTTGTCGAAATGTTAAATAAAATATTGTCTTTTAAAAATCTAATTTAAACAAATAATGCATTTTAATTTGTGTAAAAAAATTGAAGATAAATATTTTGCCTTAATTGCAATATTTTTATTCTGTTTATAACTACCTGATACACTTAACGAAAAACTATGTCTTTCCGACATTAATGCATGTAAATGTTCGTTGAGGACCCACTCTGTACACTTTCCAGTAACACTTTTGTCCAATTTGTACTTCGTCACATTTTATTTGTTCCTATTATTACGAATTCGTTTCAGCAACAGCATGTTGTATTAAAGGAACGTCTGTAACAGGTAAGATTAGATAATTGTTTATACGTTTGTATATCATCTTATACAATAGAAATTTCATTGTGACAATTAGCTTTTAGTTTAAGAGGGGAAACACTACAAATATATCAGTTTAACTGACTGTGATTTAAATATTAAACATTAGGTAACAATGTTGAAGATTTATAGAATATAACTTCAAAACGTTAGTTTTATAATCATTGCTTTCATAAGTATTATTTAAAGAAATACTTATTTTTTTATATTCATAATACATTTTAAAACCAATTATTTAACCAAAGAGTCTGACAACAGCCCAACCATAAACCAAATAGGAATGAGAGAGAAAGTTGACAACTAGTAGTCCCCCATTTAGAAGTTTTCTTGACTCCCTTTACAGTTGATCCCGTTTGAAGGCAAAGACGGTCAATGTCATTATGGACAACGTTTGATCATTGAACGTGGGAGTTTAATTACTGGTCATGTCAAGGTGCTAATTGACAGGGTCAATCTATTGGCGAGATAGCGTCAGCTGAGCCCAAAATATCGATCGCTCTATGACCAAAGCTCGGGTTCATATCGTGACGAAGCGATCAACATATGAATTTTGTAACTAAAAAGACCATTACAAATATATATCAGTATAGAAAGGGCAATAAAAGAACATAATTAAATTCTAAATAATTATAGGGTTTTTTTAGTTGTTTTTTTCCCAATAATATTAATGCTGTTATTACTTACATTATTTAGAACTCAATTCAAAGAATAGCAAATATTTAATTTTTAGGGTTATAATTTTTTTTTAAATCCAACAAAACTCAAATTTTGATTTTTCATATCTGAAATGTCAGACGTGGATAGGTCACCACTTTGCTGAAGTTGGACACGTTTATTAATTATTTTATAACAATTTTTTTTTGAAAAAAAAGTTTTTTGTGGGGGGATCGAAGGAGGCAAGATGTATAACAACTAAAAAGTGTTTTCCTTATTTCGCCATCGTGTATTTCCAGGACGAAAACATTTCTATTATCTTTAAAGGAATTTTTTAGGGCTGTTATCGATAATTTAAAATTAATCGTTAAATTTTGAAAAATTAACGATTAATTAATCATTAATTTAGATTAAAGCCAAAATTTAAATGTATGGTGTTGTAACTATGGTCTGATACCAATTTAACTTTTACTAGTTATACTTATTTAATATGTAACTCTTGTAGGCGTTCTCTCAACACATAATCTTGTACACAATAATCCACTGAAGAACGTGTTTCAATAAAACAACTTTAATATGTATACTATATACATATCATAATTTGAGGTTATATAACGTGGAATTCTCAATCACACACATCACGTCCTTCCCTCACGGAAGTTATCTCACAACTCCTCCCCCAACCTTCTCAGCCTCTGTTCCCGCGCTTATTACTCACATGAACTCTCCATCATGCAATACGCATGTGATGCATACGTGACAAGTGTCATAAGTAACATTTATTAAACGTACTTGTCGAAAATCGAAATAACACTGGAATGTCTTCTTTATATGACATCGTTTACCAACAACGCAAACAGACAAGTGTATTGACATTATTTGGTTCAGAGCGGGTCTCATTGACAATATAACCAACCGTGTTGAAAAATCGTTTACATAGCTTTAGATTGTCTTAACTGAAGTTTCTAATACTGCAGTGGATGTTTGGTTTGAAGGTGATATGTAAGCGAAGTGTTAGAACCATGGTAGCAATGTCCCCTTTAAGCAGCGCCGATGCGCAGATGTTTTACCGACGCAACGCAGGAGTTAAGAATCAGCGCGCAGAAAATTTTGTAAAATTTTGCACAAAAAATGGACGGTGTGCAACTTTGCACACGAGTTCTTTTAAAACTTTGCACACGAAACAACGAGCTTAGACTTGGAGTGAACATTGCATGGTAGGCAAACGATTTCTCTCCAATGGAAACAACCTTTATCAACATTTTGAACAATAACGTCAGGCAATAGTTTAAAACCAGAATGTTCGTGTAATCACCCAAGTGAATAGTTTAAACAAAAATGTTCGTGTAATCGTCCGGAAATAAGTTCATATTTATCGGCCAAATCATTTTACTTTTTGACTTCCAATACATTTGCAAGTGGTGGGTCGATTAATCGTTTAAAAAATTTAATCGTTAAAAATTGTTAACGATTAATTGAATTAATCGTTAATTTCCGCAGCCCTAGAATTTTTTTTAAAAAATTAATAAATTAGCTTTTAAAATAACACCGCTGTGCTTTATAATAAATTATAATCATCTCTTGATAACTTTGTCGTTGCCTAGAATGATCATTACAAATATTATGTCACAAATGTTAGGTCTGAGATGTATACCAGCAAACTGTAGCCGCACACATTAGTAACTTTCTAGTTCTAAACTTATCAGCCTCAGCAGTGCTCTGAATTAGTGTTCTATCAAACGATGTTTGATGTTCGTTACTATATACCAAGGGCGGTTATGCCCGCAATAACTGGGATCAGTATTCTCAAGTAATTTTTTATCAAACGATGTCTTTGTTTGTTATTATAGACGTGGGATGGCATGACACGCAGTAACTGAGATCAATTTTAATGATAACAAATGTGTAGAGATTCGCATTAAAAAAATTTCTTTTGGTGACTTTAAAACCGTATTGTTACAGTTAAACAATTAACTAATACTTAAACATGAACAATTTATAAACAAAAGCACTTTGCTTATTGAATCAAACTAACGATAATATTAAATATTAAGATTCAATGACAAGACTTTAAAATATAAAGTTTTACTGGTGTAATGTGGTAGGTAGCTATTAGTTGTGGTGTGGAGCAGTTCTGTCAGAAGCTGATTACTATTTATTGCTCAATGCTCAATTTCTATTAACTTTTTTGTGGAGTACAAAGTTTCACATCAGTAGGTTGTAAAGAAAATGGATTTGAGTCGGAACTAAGTTTTCATAAGTTGAGGATATTTTACTTGAAGCACGAGCTAGTGATGTTCTGTATCGTTAAGTTTCACATGAAACGTAATGAACGCACTTCGTAAATTCTGGCGTATTTTGAATATCTGTTGATTGATTAAAATCCAACTAAATGCTACACAGTTCTTAAAATCATATTTAATTTTTCTTCAATATTATCAGTTATGTCTAAAAAAAAACTTCTTTCCTTGGTGTTACTTGTCATTGAATTTTTTTTATCAGTCACGAAAATCTGGAATTGACAAAAAACAATAACATATTTTCTTTTCTTTTAAAGTCTGTTTATCACCTTGAAGCTGAAGATTGCTGTAAATATTAATTTGAAATAAGATGGTTAAGTAAGCGATTTTACTTTAGGATGAATGAACTAGAGTCGTAATTTATTTTTTTTTCCTTTCAAGAAGCCAAGCAACGATTTAGACAGCTTATAAAACGTATCTAAATAAGTAACATTTCACTACTTCTGCTTTCTACTGAAGTGAGTTGAACGAATAAATTATTCGTCGGTTTCAATAAAATCCGTTTAAATGATGTCATTCAATGATTTCTTCTGATTGTGTTGATAACTCTAATTACTTAATGTAATGACTTATTGTAATGACTTATTGTAATGACTTATTGTAATGACTTATTGTAATGACTTATTTAGGCGTGCAACTACATTTTTGGCATCTAGATAATGTCGATGGATCATACAGCCTACTGTGAATGCATTTGGCACCTCTTTTTTTAAATATGCAAGCACACCACTTTAGCGCCCTACAATCGCTGGAGCGTCATCCATTGCTTATGATAAGATATTACGAGTATTTCTTTGTCTTTAAAAACAACTAATCGAAAGAATGAACTTTTGTTGTTTTTTAAACTATCAGTCTGCAATGTTTTATCTAATAATAATTCTTTGCCTTTTATCTTCCTTTGTGAGACTCACGTATGCTGAAAGTAAAGCTTAAACTCTTGGTCAAGTTGACTCGTCACGTTGAATAGAAAAATTAAGATGACTTTAAAATGCCACACAATGAATCTTGGACATTTTGAGCCATTTCTTTAATTCTTCGGTGTATTTTTGCAGTGCTCAAAGAAATTTTCTAAATAATATCAGATGTTAGCTCGTGTATCACAGTACGTTTTACTTCAATTAAAACCGGCATAATTAGTTCTCCATTAGTAAAATGAGGTTTTCCCGATTGGGAAGCTCTTACTGAAATACTGTAAGAAGCAAGCAAGCCGTCGCCAACTGATGTGTTTGCGGTTGAAAATACTTTTTTTTCAATGTTAGTTGTGATTTTTTTTTCTTTTAGTGTTCGAAGAAAGGATAAATCCATATTTTTTATCACCATGACTTTTAGTCAAATATTCTTGTAGTCAGGAATCCTTCATAGCTTCGCGGAATGCATAAATCAAATTTTATGAATACTTTCTTCTGTCTTCTATGCTATCAAAACCCTTTTGTAAGTTATTCTCAACACATACTACTGTGCTCATCACCGACGACATGGATCGCTGCATTAACTTTACATTTAATTGTAAACTTTTGAAAAAAATTAACAATTAATTAATTGTTAATTCCGATTTAAGTCAAAAATTAAAATTGATGATGTCATAAGTAACTTATTAAACTATCTTGTTCAAAATCTAAATAACATGGAAATGTCTCCTTTATGTCATCTTTTAATCAACTACGCAAACAGACAAGTGTGTTGACATTATTTGGTTCAAGTGATGGGCGTATCTAATTGACTGCCGAACTGAACAGTCATTCACATGGAACTGAGTTAACTGGAATGCACATAATGGTCTTCGCAAGGAATAACATTATCGGATATCGGTGTTCATTAAATTTCCACCAATGTAGGGGTTAATGGATACAGGAACTTTCATCTCCAATTTGTACCGCAGTAATTCATCAGAAGAGATGTCGTCATTTTTAGACTCTCAGTACGACTCCATTACTGCCATTAGCTTAATGCGCTTTTCATTTGGTTTGATAAGTAGGCGAAGTGTTAGAACCGTGGTAGAAAAACTTTATAAAATTTTCGAACATTCCCGTCAGTCAATAGTTTCAAACCAAAATGTTCGTGTAATAGTCAGGAAATTTATAATGTATCGGCCACTTTTTAAAATTATTTTTTTTAAAATTACTTTTTGACTTACAATAATTTGTAAGTCATGGGTAGATTAATCGGTTAAATATAATATAATCGTTAACATTTTGTAACGATTAATCGAAAAATTAATCATTAATTTCCTCAGCCCTAATATATATTTATATATATATATATATATATATATATATATATATATATATATATATAAATATAAATATATAAAAGAAAATTCAGTAGTGACAAGGTATTGTTACTTTCGACTCAATTTAATCTGGTGATAAGAGCGCGGTGGTCGAGTGGCAGCGCACTGGACTGTCGTACCGATGGTCACGGGTTCGAATCCGTGTGAAGGCAAGGGTTTGTTCCCGGGGCCTAGGGCGCCCCTGAGTCACCCCGCTCTGAATGGTAGTTAGGCGGCTGGGTAATGCGTGGAGCCCACAAAGCCGTGGCCTGTGAGCGCTGCATCACTTGCCAAACAGATCATCTCTCATGGTCTGTGGACGCCACTATCTTCTGCATAGAAGGAGCGTCTGTATAGATAAGACAAGACAGTTAGCAATTCATTGAAATGTCATCCCTTATTAAAGAGATCGAAGTCAAGTGGCGTGCCACTTAGATAAAAATAATCAAATGCAACCGAAACGAGCCATGTTGTCATCATAAATCTCGCGAAGGAATACATGCCGGTAAAAGTATTAGATTCATATTTTTCAAAACTTGATGTCACTAGGATTCTAAAAATGTATTTTTTCTTTGAATTTAAATATTTCTATAAATCATACTTAGTTAAATGCAATACAAAGTGTAAGCAATACATATACATAATACTATGTCGCATAGACGTGTAGATTGCAATTTAACTGATGTTAAAGAAAATAATAGGATTGTCTCATTAAACGTGCCGCTTAAATTGTCTCAATTATTCAACCACATTGCAATTCAGTCGATTGCGGTGCTTTTTAGTGCGGAGTTCATGGGTAAAATTCAATGTAATTGCCCGCTAGATATGACAACAGAAAGTCTTTTAATTTATAAATTTTTCCATTTTATGTATATGTCAGTTCATACTTTTTTCAATAATTTTTATTTCCTTTAATGTATGCTGATCGTTTTTTGTTTATAATGTATTAAAGAGTAAATATTTAAAAAAATTAAAAGTCAATGCTAATAATTATAATTATTCTAGAAATCACTGTGTACAACAGAACTTATGACGTCATTTAACAATGTTAACAAAATGCGAGTTACTTTCAAAAACAAAATTCAAACAATTTTTTATATATTTTTTTCTTTTTAGTTTTAAATATTTTACAATAATTTAAAAAAAAGAATAAAATTAGAGTTAGTGATTCTTTACTTCATCCAAATTTTAACGTAGACTATATAATTTATACACAAAAAGTTTTAAAAATATAAATGTACAAATAGGCACAAATTGTGTCGATAAATAGGAAGACAAATCCTTTAGGACAGTGGTACATTGACGTGCATAAATTGTATTTCCCGTCAGAGCTGCACCACAAAGCACCGCTGCTGATGAATTCAACATGAAGTTTTATTTGAAATAAAGTTAGATTGCAAATTTTATACATAACTATTAATATCTCTATTATAAACTTACTGTAGCTATAATTTATTTTCAATGGGGCAGTGAGTAACTAACTTATGTTTGAGAAATGTTATATTGTGTTTAAACTAATCTGATTTTTACCAATATTAAATTTAAGGTGAAAAAAAATATTTTGAATCACTAATATTTAAATTTATTTTAAACAACACAATCTATTTACAATAGGAAATATAAATGTTTTGTTCTCAAAAACGCTGCTAGGATCCACACATTGCACTATTGTCTTTCAAGTGGCATGCCACTTGACTTCGAGCCTAATTTAATAATTCAATGAAACATTAGGTTTCTCATATCAATCATTCAGTGAATCAAATTAAAACAAACTGCTGTACATGTTTGCACTAAATGTTTTAGTAGTTTTTTATAGAAGTAAAATTCAGAGTGCAAACAAACTTGACATTACTAACTTTACGCCTTTGTAGACATGACTTCATATTTACTGATTACTTTATCATAATTAATTTTACATTTCTAATCGTTTCTTCGTTGACATGTCCGATTTGATCATTATATATACAATGGTCTGGCAGTTAAGGATGTAAGAGTGACAAACAAATTATATTGGACTTTCAATTTTCAAATAATTTCCTCTCCTGTATTATGGATCCGTCGTGCCATTTTGACGTGAAATATATATGCATAATCCTTTTCAATATCATATTTTTACACTTTTCAGGAATCAAAAACTGAAAAGATGGGTTTCCGGCTGTTTTAAGACGCTCCCCAAAACCATCGAGTCGAGTGGGCAGGACCTCCCGTCTTGGGGGTTACCCAATAAATTATTATAGTTCTATTGTCTCTTTATGACAGATTCATTAAGCCCACTCAATTTATCACTAGAATAAAACTTATCTCATTAACACTGTACATTAATATATCAATATAACTATATCATTTTCTAAGTAACACTGTACATCAATATATCAATAGACATAGAACTATACCATTTTCTATTTAACATTGAATATCATGGCCTGTTGAGTATGTTATTTTAAAAATATTTAGAAAAATTTTGTCTTTGCTTCAAAGACGCGGTAACATTATATTAATATATTGAATGCCTATAAATTAATATATTTATTTACTGTGCAAGTAATAGGCAAGTTTAAGTTAATTAAAAATACAGCGACCTCTTCTTTTAAAAACTGTCACATTCCTTACTCTGTTTGGTGGTTGTTAAATATTATTGTGTCGGCACTAACAAATATAAACACTTTTAAGTTCTGACATTTTTTCACTATGTATGGTGCGAATTCAATTTTCATTGTATCAGCAATAGGATACATCAACACTAGAAAATCTAACATTTTTTTACTTGGTACCAAGCAGAAAAACAGAGAGAACAAATGAAACGTAAAAGGATGTTGTAATTCTTTGTTATTAAACATGAACACTGAAATGTTACCAATATTTTTTCCAGAGATCAAATAAGCAGGGAGAGAGATAATAAAGAGTAGTACAAACCGAGCTGGAGGGGCGAACACAGAGGTCACAGTAGAAAGAGAGGGAGGGGCGAACACAGAGAGGTCACAGTAGAAAGAGAGGGAGGGGCGAACACAGAGAGGTCACAGTAGAAAGAGAGGGAGGGGCGAACACAGAGAGGTCACAGTAGAAAGAGAGGGAGGGGCGAACACAGAGAGGTCACAGTAGAAAGAGAGGGAGGGCGAACACAGAGAGGTCACAGTAGAAAGAGAGGGAGGGGCGAACACAGAGAGGTCACAGTAGAAAAGAGGGAGGGCGAACACAGAGAGGTCACAGTAGAAAGAGGGAGGGGCGAACACAGAGAGGTCACAATAGAAAGAGGGAGGAGCGAACACAGAGAGGTCACAGTAGAAAGAGAGGGAGGGCGAACACAGAGAGGTCACATTAGAAAGTGAGGGAGGGGTGACCAGTGGCGTCATTAGGGGGGGCGGGGGGCGGGCCGCCCCGGGTGACACCCATCAGGGGGTGACACCCGAGCCTAAAATTTTACTGTGTACGATTTTATGTCAGAAAACAAAAGATGACAAATTTTTTAATCTAGAAAGAAATTAAGAAATACAATGAAATACGTTAAACGCGAAAACTCTTATTACAAAAAATATCAGTTAACTTGCAATAATAAAACAGTCCCAACACACGAACAACATTAAAACAAATTAGGAATAAAAAGAAGTAAAAAAAAGATTTTTAAAAACCACGTTTTTAGAAGCGGACTAAAAAGAAGAAAATAATTTAAAACTTGTAAGTTCAAGTACTTCGATTTAATATGACTAAAAACGTGGGGCGGGCGCTTAACATATGCGGTTCACTCATTCTCTCACTTATAGATCTCTCTTTTGCCTTCTAAATTAGAAATCTTTATTTTTTATACCAAACACCCACCCCACGTTTTTAGTCATATTAAATCGAAGTACTTGAACTTACAAGTTTTAAATTATTTTCTTCTTTTTAGTCCGCTTCTAAAAACGTGGTTTTTAAAAATCTTTTTTTTACTTCTTTTTATTTTATTCTTTTTAGTCCACTTATAACAACCTGTTTTTTTTAAAATATTTTTTTACCTCTATTTATTTTACCAAACACCTCACAAGCGCCCGCCCAACGTTTTAAAAACATTGTGATGTGGTCACGGGGCGAACTCACGGATGTCAACAAAAGCCGACGGTACAGATGCTTTTATATAGACTATAGATAAACTTAAACATTCAATAATTTAATAACGGTACATTTGATCGATCTGAAATTTTGATACAATGCATTGTCAAGATCTATCTGTGGTAAAATTTTCAGATCTCTAGGACCATCAGAAGTGGTTCAATTTTACGTTGGCAGATTTGAAAAAATCTTGGACAATCAAACAAACAATGTCCAACGAAAGCGAGTTAATAAAAAAGTGGTAATGAAAAAAGAAAAGAAATAGTCGCAACAGAGAGATCTTTAAAAAAGGCTGGAATGAAAGAGGCAGTGTCTTCTGTTTTAAAATATATAAAGCCATTTGGGCTTGGACACACCGACAGCATGGACGAATCCCATCTCACGACTCCCTCCACCACAGTGGGGTGGGGGGAAATACGATTTTTATCACTAAAAAAATATATCAAAATATGGGTTTTCTTTGTTGATGTTTTTCTTGAGGAAAATTATGATTTCAATGTCTTTGAGTTAATATTTTGTTTATATATATATTTATTAAAGGCGTGAAAGCATAGATATGCATGTTTATATACTGGTAGTCCTCCGGTTACGACGGTCCCATCCCGACTTACGCTGTTTAATGGTTACGAACGCGCCCCCCATAAAGAATAATATTACGCGTCATTCGTATTTTAAAATATTTTTTAAATATTTTTTTTCATGAGGTAACGAATTGTTTTCTCTATTTGAAATAACAAAATTTATTGAAAAATATGTATGATTATATTATTTCAACCTACAACTTTCGTTGGCGAATTTTTCAAATGGCGAAGTTTTCAATCAAGTCAATAAAGCTGAGTAAGCTTACAAGTTCCTTTTCAATGCTCATTAGAGAGAGCATATTCAGTCTTTTTCGTCCCATGCAAATTCTAACTCATTATATATTTTTTTCAACTTTGAAAAGGATCGCTCTCAGCTGCAGTTTGATGTCATCATTGAAAGATAGATGCGAAGTGCGATGTGTACATTTGTAAAGGACTGTGTGAAATATAGCTCATTCAAAAGCAGCAAAATTTTTAGCTCTGTGCAAGTTTTTTGAGTTTCGCTTTGTGCTAATTCCTTTTCCTTACCCTGAGCCTGGGGCTGGACAATAACTATTTAAGAGTTCTGAAAATTGGACTAATTCTGAAGGTAAGCAGTCTACGAAATCACTCATGAACCTACATGTGGAAGAAAATCAGAAGCCCCGAGCCTAGTGCTCTTTATGGGTCTTCCCGGAAGACCCCCTTAGCCATCTGGCCCCCAAAGGGACGTAACAGCTGAGGACCCCCCCCCCGGAAGCGGTCGCTTCTGAAGCAGCCACCTGGGCATCCAGGACATAAAGTCGAAGATGCCTCCCAACTAAGTTGCCCTCACAAGGAGGTGTTGGAATTCCCTACTACGACCCGCTACCACTTTGGCGCCATCCCGGCAAAGCACACGGGTCTCCATGGTTAGGACCGCCGCAGACCGGGGGATCATCAAAGACCTACCTAGGGTGCAACCCCCACTGGAAGGTTTCCTCAGAGCTGGCGTCGAATGCGTTCTTCGCGGCACTTTTTGCTAATCCGTACTGGCGCTCCTGGCCCTAAACCGGCACCGCTCGATGGCGTTGCTAGTAAATTGAGGGGGGACGAAACGGTTGCTTCGGATTTACCCGACCCCTTCTTCGAAATAACTTGAATGTTCTTCTATTAACTTGGCTGCTGCCCATCGGGTGGCGAAAGTGCTGAGCTCAGTTAGGTTTGCAAGAAAGCCAAATTTCTCATGGATGTATTTATATGCCCCTAACCAATGTTGTAGGGCTTAAGAAAGTTTGTCAATGATTACCAGAAATACCTCAATCTTGAATTTTTGTCTCGAGGAGAATACTGTTTTGTTGATGTCCCTTTATCAAACTGACGCTTTCTTTTTTGTTTGATAGTATTGAAGATTGTTTACACTGTTTTTACCACGGACTTTTCCTTTCCTTTGTCTTCATAGGAATCAAATTAAGAATGCTATCTTTTAACAAACTCAATTAGAGACTTCCTTTCTAAAATTGTTTCCCAAATTTCAAGTAAAATAGCGACTTCCAGTTGTTCAATTTCCTTTAGAAATCTTCTTCTTCAAGTCGGCAGTCACGTGGCTGATTTTCATTCGTTGCTAATTCTTACAGTGCTGCGATATTCTCATTGGTATGAGTTATTAACTGACCTTACAGCATCATGTCAGGCTGACCATCTTGTGTCAGACAAGGCTTTGTTAGCATGTATCAATTTCATATGTTTTTGAAGTACCTGTCAACGATGAGTAGATGCAACAAGCGGGTATAAAGATTTTGCAGAAGACAAAAAAAATCTGACCGCAGTAGGACAACCTGCTGCTCTTTTCCCAACCAAATTAAAGGAATGAGCTGTGCACGGCACATAATGAGCTACAATGCACTTCTCACGAAGAAAAGCCTGGTTTCCGTTATACTTCCTACTCATTTGCAGCATTGCCGTATGACTGTCCAAGGCATTTTCAGGGATTCGTACAAACATAATGGCCTGCATCTTTATTATACACTATAATTCATAATAAGTTTGGGTGCCCTTAAATTATTGGGGGCTTTAGCCCGTTCAGCATCCCGCCCTTTATAGATGGGGGAGGGGGGGGGGTCACGCATCTGTGACGATGTGGTCCGAGGAGGGGGGTGTTTAAGAAATGTGACGTCACATAAAAAACGCGAAACTTTAAATAAAAGTTCCAATTAAATATTTGATTGTTTACCATTTATTTAATTACGTTTTCAATGACTTCACGCGTGTTACGATATTACAGTGCAGACTTACCCTAAATACATATTTAAATGACAAAAATAATTTGCAACAGGCTAATTTTTATTGAGAAAATACGGCTTGGGGGGGAGGTGTCAAAGCTTTCGTGACGTCATATTGCAAAAAGAGGGTGGGGTCTACGTTTTTGTGACAAAGTATGACGCTGGGGGAGTGTGGGGTAAAAATCGGCAAACTAGCGTGACGTCATTTATGGACGGCCCCTTCAGTCGTGAAGGGGGTGACACCATGAGCCACCGCCCCGGGTGACACCAACCCTAGTGACGCCTCTGGGGGTGACCACTTATTTATGTATCATAAGTAGATGTAAAATTAATCACTTTATATAAGGAGCTGTAAATGATAGTTGTTAAGACCCTTCAATTTCTTCATTTATGTAATTGTCTTATATACTCTAGGGTTTAATTTACAACCAAAAGGAACAAAAAAAATATAACAATTTTTAAAAAAAATAATCATTTGAATGGGACAAGGGAGGTAGGGCTACACCATAAGCAATAGCTAGGCCATAAAAGGTATACAAACAGACATGCATAGTTTTCATATATATATAGGTATATATATTTTATATAGCGAACAAGATGAATAGTGATAGAAATTATTTAAATCGAACCCAGTCTGCACTAGTGATAGGGGAATCCTAGCTATTCATTGAAAGTTTATCCCTTATGAAAGAGTTCGAAGTCAAGTGGCGTGCCACATGGATAAATAATTCATTCCAAGAAACTACAAATGCGATGTATATTTTGTCAATTACGTATGTCAATACGTAACAGTAAATGTATTAAATATTTAGTTTTCTTAATTTGAAATAACTAACATTATGAATATATATTTTGTCTTGGAATTAAATATTTCTATAAATAACATTTATTTAGATGTAATACAAAGTGTAAACAATAGAAATAAGCAATACAATGTCACAAAGATTTGTAGATTGCAATTTCAACGATGTTAAAGAAAATAATATAATGATCTACTCATAAATCTTGTCGCTTAAGTTGTCTCAATTACAATCCCACTTTATGTATGTAGTTAGCGGTGCTTTTTAGTGCGACGTTCATTGACAATACAATTCAATTGCGTGTCAGACATGAAATAGAACGATTTTTTAATTTGTAAATTGTTCCTTTTATGTATATGTCATTTCAAACTTGGATCAATCAATGATTGTATTTCCATTTAAATATGCTAAAAGTTTTGTTTTGTAATTTATTATAGATTTAAGTGGCAAAACAACAATAACAATATTAAAACACAATCTAAATGACAGACAACACTAACAATCAGACAACTCTTGCAGCCAGCCAGACAACACAAACATACACTTTTACATGCATACAATACTAACACTTAGACATCTCTGACATATAGGAAACACAAGCACTAAGTCATCTATGACAGATTGAAAACCTTAACAATCAGATCAATCTTACAGACAGACAACACCAACCATCGGACAATTTTAGAGACAGGCAACCCTAATAATTAATGTACATACTAAAACTGACAGACAATAGAAATCCGACCATTCTTGCAGACAATCAGGACAGACAACAATAACGTGTACATTAGTTTCTGACATAAAACTGTGAATTAATAATAAATATATGGCAACTAGATGTTGACGATGAGTGATACAGTCATTCACTTAAATGTGTGGCAACTAGATGTTGACGATGGGTGATACAGTCATGCACTTAAATGTGTGGCAACTAGATGTTGACGATGGATGATACAGGCATGCACTTAAATGTGTTACAACTAGATGCTGACGATGAGTGATACAGTCATGCACTTCAATATGTGACAACTAGATGTTGACGATGGGTGATACAGTCATTCACTTAAATGTGTGGCAACTAGATGTTGACGATGGGTGATACAGTCATGCACTTAAATGTGTGGCAACTAGATGTTGACGATCGGTGATACAGTCATGCACTTCAATATGTGACAACTAGATGTTGACGATGGGTGATACAGTCATTCACTTAAATGTGTGGCAACTAGATGTTGACGATGGGTGATACAGCCATGCACTTAAATGTGTGGCAACTAGATGTTGACGATCGGTGATACAGTCATGCACGTCATATGTGACAACTAGATGTTGACGATGGGTGATACAGTCATGCACTTCAATATGTGACAACTAGATGTTGACGATGGGTGATACAGTCATGCACTTCAATATGTGACAACTAGATGTTGACTATGGGTGATACAGTCATGCACTTCAATATGTGACAACTAGTTGTTGACGATGGGTGATACAGACATGCACTTAAATGCGTGGCAACTAGATGTTGACGATGGTTGATACAGTCATGCACTTAAATGTGTGACAACTAGATTTTGAAGATGGGTGATACAGTCATGCACTTAAATGTGTGACAACTAGATGTTGACGATGGGTGATACAGTCATGCACTTAAATGTGTGACAACTAGATGTTGACGATGGGTGATACAGTCATGCACTTAAATGTGTGACAACTAGATGTTGACGATGGGTGATACAGTCATGCACTTAAATGTGTGGCAACTAGATGTTGACGATGGGTGATACAGTCATGCACTTAAATGTGTGGCAACTAGATGTTGATTTTGGGTCATACAGTCATGCACTTAAATGTGTGGCAACTAGATGTTGACGATGGGTGATACAGTCATGCACTTCAATATGTGACAACTAGATGTTGACTATGGGTGATACAGTCATGCACTTCAATATGTGACAACTAGTTGTTGACGATGGGTGATACATACATGCACTTAAATGCGTGGCAACTAGATGTTGACGATGGGTGATACAGTCATGCACTTAAATGTGTGACAACTAGATTTTCAAGATGGGTGATACAGTCATGCACTTAAATGTGTGACAACTAGATGTTGACGATGGGTGATACATTCATGCACTTAAATGTGTGACAACTAGATGTTGACGATGGGTGATACAGTCATGCACTTAAATGTGTGACAACTAGATGTTGACGATGGGTGATACAGTCATGCACTTAAATGTGTGGCAACTAGATGTTGACGATGGGTGATACAGTCATGCACTTAAATGTGTGGCAACTAGATGTTGATGTTGGGTCATACAGTCATGCACTTAAATGTGTGGCAACTAGATGTTGACGATGGGTGATACAGTCATGCACTTAAATGTGTGACAACTAGATGTTGACGATGGGTGATACAGTCATGCACTTAAATGTGTGACAACTAGATGTTGACGATGGGTGATACAGTCATGCACTTAAATGTGTGACAACTAGATGTTGACGATGGGTGATACAGTCATGCACTTAAATGTGTGACAACTAGATTTTGAAGATGGGTGATACAGTCATGCACTTAAATGTGTGACAACTAGATGTTGACGATGGGTGATACAGTCATGCACTTAAATGTGTGACAACTAGATGTTGACGATGGGTGATACAGTCATGCACTTAAATGTGTGACAACTAGATGTTGACGATGGGTGATACAGTCATGCACTTAAATGTGTGGCAACTAGATGTTTACGATGGGTGATACAGTCATGCACTTAAATGTGTGGCAACTAGATGTTGATGTTGGGTCATACAGTCATGCACTTAAATGTGTGGCAACTAGATGTTGACGATGGGTGATACAGTCATGCACTTCAATATGTGACAACTAGATGTTGACTATGGGTGATACAGTCATGCACTTCAATATGTGACAACTAGTTGTTGACGATGGGTGATACAGACATGCACTTAAATGCGTGGCAACTAGATGTTGACGATGGGTGATACAGTCATGCACTTAAATGTGTGACAACTAGATTTTGAAGATGGGTGATACAGTCATGCACTTAAATGTGTGACAACTAGATGTTGACGATGGGTGATACAGTCATGCACTTAAATGTGTGACAACTAGATGTTGACGATGGGTGATACAGTCATGCACTTAAATGTGTGACAACTAGATGTTGACGATGGGTGATACAGTCATGCACTTAAATGTGTGACAACTAGATGTTGACGATGGGTGATACAGTCATGCACTTAAATGTGTGACAACTAGATGTTGACGATGGGTGATACAGTCATGCACTTAAATGTGTGGCAACTAGATGTTGACGATGGGTGATACAGTCATGCACTTAAATGTGTGACAACTAGATGTTGACGATGGGTGATACAGTCATGCACTTAAATGTGTGGCAACTAGATGTTGACGATGGGTGATACAGTCATGCACTTAAATGTGTGGCAACTAGATGTTGACGATGGGTGATACAGATTACTTTGAATACTTTCGGCTTCCTATTTTTTAATAGTCAAGAAATCACTTGTAGCGCCCTACCATCGCTGGAGCATCATTTGTGACTATTGATACGATATTAATTAGATGATTTTCTTGATTTAAAAAAAACAACTCATCAAATAAATTAAATATTGATCTTCTTTAAGTATTCAGTTTTTTTTTAAAATTGTAAAAATAATTATTCTTTGGAATTTGTTTCTTCCTTTGTTAACCGCTCGTATGTTAAAAGTATTGTCCAATTTTCTGGCAAAGATCTAACTGAATAGAAAATGAGATGTTATTAAATAGCTACACAATGAATCTACATCTTTAGCAAATTCATTAATTATTCTTTGCAGTGCATTTTTTGCTGAACCAAATTTTCTTGATAATATCAGATTCTGGCTTGTGTATCTCAGTGCGTATTACTTCACTTACAGCCGGTATAATTAGTTCTCCACCGATAGTATGTGGCTTTTTACGATTTTACAATCATTAAAAATATTTCGTATGAAGCCAGCAAGCCATAGCCATCTTGTGTGGTTGCAGTTTGAAAGATTTTTGTCAAAGTCAGTTGTTTGAATATTTTTTAAAAATCTGTAAGATCTCGAAAAGAGAATAAATCCTTTTTCTTTTTTATCACCATAAAATTTAGTCAAATTTTCTTGTAGCTTGGAATGCTTTATAGGTTCAAAGATATATATATTTTCTAAACACTTTCTTCTTTATTTGATGCTATCACCAACTCTTTAAAGTTCTTTTCCGCCCCCCCCCCTCTTTTAAACTGCGTCACCGCGCCCCATGGATTGCTGCAGCGCCCACCACTGTGCTAAGCCATAAAGGAACAAAATTAACTAGCCGCAAGAAATGGTTTACATCGAGCTCCATCTTTACTGGTGGTAGTAGAAACCTAACAATTCATAGAAATGTTATCCCTTATTAAAGAGATTGAATTCAAGTGGCATGCCACTTAGATAAACTGAATTCCAGGCCAGGCGAGTGTTGTATTGCTTTTCGTCAAATAGGCAAAGGAATACATGACGGTAAATGCATTAAATTTATAGTTGTCTTAATTTTAGGTAACTAGTTTTCTAAAAATGTATTTTTGCTTTGAATAAGAAAAATGTATTCATCTTATAAATAACCACACAACTTCACGAGACACAAGATCGGCAATTCGAGTTCTCCCCGGTATTTGGCTTCCCTGGTTTTTAAATCCCTTATATTAACTTCGAAATCTTGTCTCTCTGTGTGTCGACATCTCTTCGTACGTCGGGTGGAAAAACAAAAGTAAAAAATGATACACTTCCCGTGATGCCATCGAGCTGAAATTTGGCACATAGACTCGTGTCACCAAACAATGAATTGTATTCCAGATCGATCGAAAGTACCGTAATTAAATTAATGCATTTTTTGTTTATCTCTATACAATCTATGTAATTCAATTTCAAAGCTTGTTATTGGTTTTTTTTTCACGTGACAGTTCAGTTTGCGCGTTGACGCCAGCGTCGATGTACCGGCGTGCTTTTGTTTACATGTTACGTGTCACCCTGAAGTCCGCCCAGCGATCGGTGACCAGACCTTTCCCCTCTCCCAACCCCCCCCCCGGGCAGGCCTGGATTAACCTATAGGCAAACAAAGGCACATGCCTTGGGCACCAAGCGTTTGGGGGGCACCACAAGTCCTCAAGAAAAATTTGTATATAGTCCATAATCGACATGACGTTAGCAAATCGAAAATTTAATATTAGATCACACATGGCGGATTAAATGGAAGGCTGATTGGGCTACAGCCAAGGCCCCCTCCCCCTTGATTTTTAGGCTAAATTAAGGGACCCCAAACTTATTAAAATGCACAATAAAGTGGCTGGACAGGGCCAAAGTTGGAATTGCAGCAAGCGACCACGTGTAATCTTAATCCTCCCCTGAGATCGCTTTTAAAGGGACACATGACAAATGTTGATCTTTACAAAATTGAATTTTTCTAGGGTTTCTGGAGTTGGTCAGTCAGTTTGATCCATTTTTAGCATCACAGTTTGCGAAATAAGGAAATTCTGGAAAAGGAAATCCTTCATATGTATCCCAAATTATATGTGAAGAACTGATTAAAATTATGTCCCCAAAAGTCCATCAAGTAATAATAGATGAAGTAAAGGCTTCCGGTTATTTCAGTTTGTCAATACCCGATATTTCACTTATAGTTCAGTTAAGCGTTGTTTTTCGATGTGTGGTAGATGGAGAGTCCATTGGGCACTTTTTTTACTTTCTTGAAGCTGCAAGGTCAAACAAGAGAAGGTATGGCTAAGCAAGAGTTGCAGAACGTACGTGAAGTTTGCAATGTTGATTTTGCGAAATGCAGAGATCAGTCACGGATAACGCAGCTAAGATGTCTTGATATTACAAGGGCATGCTGAATAAAATTATAGAGGAAAATTAGTTTCTATCTATATACCCTGTGCTACCCATTCACTAAATCTGTTAGGATGTAGGGCCGTTGACTCTTGTTTAGAGGCAGTAAACTTCTTACATACAGTGCAACTGATCGATAATTTTTTCTCAGCTTTAAGCAACAGAAGAAAGATTCTGAAAGGATGCTTTGTGGATTGAACGCTGGTTAACTCTCTTTCCGATAGCAGATGGGAAGCACATGCCGTTGGAACTAAAGCTATTCTAAAGTCTCATCCTCAGACTATAGAAGCGTTAGAGTGTTTAAAATAAGACCTGTCACCGAAGGGGGACACCAGAAGAGAAGCAGACAAAAATTGTAAAGAAGATACAAGAATTAGAATTTGCTCTCACGCTTGTCTTTTGGGAAGAAGAGTTACATTTTCACAGATTCAGTCAAGCTCTACGAAATGAGCACGTGAGCTTGAAAACGTGTGCTGATTTGTATTCTTCACTAGCAGATCACTTGCAAGGAAAGACAGTGGTCATTGCTGGTGATGCCCCTTTATGTATCTCTGAATGCCAGAGACAATATTCGTATATCTGCCTTTTACGCCATTCTTATCTTATCTTATCTGTTTACAGACGCTCCTTCTATACAGAAGATTATTGCGTCCTACGCTTATCTATGGTTTGTGTTTAGTCCTGCATTTTTATTAGAGATTTAAATGTTGATAAAGTGTTGGTTTTCCTGGATTCTTCAGGCAACCCATTCCACGCCCGAATTCCGGACGGGAAGAAGGAAAACTTGTATGTGTTTGTTCTTGCATACGGAATAAGAAAGGTGTTTTTATCCTTATGTCTATCTGAGGGTTGTATTAAGTTATCTTTGTGTTGTATTTCTAAATTAGAATTAATTGCTTTATGTATGATTACTACTTTGCTCTTGTTGACAAACTTGTGACAGAGATTGGTAGACAAGGATAGGTATATAATGATATAGGAGTTAGATGTTCTTGTTTGATCGATGTAACACAAACATCTCAGTGTTGTGTGACTAATAAATGCTTATCCTAAAGATCTGAACAATAATTTATATACTGAACTACAAAAGTTACACTCATATATTCGCCACAAGTTTCGTGCATCAAAATCTGAAAACAACACGTTGAGTCATACATAATTATACAAAGTAATAGAGACAACATCCAGTTTGCTTTTCCAATGTAGAAATGGACTTGCGCATATTTTTAACATTCTTGTTTGCGAACGTTTTAAAATTAGCGCTCTTTTTCTCATTTAAAACGTGCAAAAAATCTAAGTAGATTGATAATGAAATAAGCAAGGCTTGATTCCTTATCTTCGCTGATGATTGAGACAGAAATTTTGCGCAAAATTAACTTTGATGATAAAGTTTGCCAGATGTAATCTAGAATAAAGAACTTTAAAATGTAAAGTTTTGCTTTCTCTGACTTTCTCATCTTTTAAAAAAGTTACAGTTCGTTTGTCTAATACAGGGGTGGATTAAGACTGCACGGGGCCCTGGCAGCAATTCAAACGGGGGCCCTATCTAGCCAGCGTCCCTTTAAATAAAATGATTGCTAGCAGCTAATATAAGACTGTCACTAAATAGTCCATTGGTTCCTTCCTCATGCTTTGACTGTACTAAGGGACCGGCCTTCTCAGCCAAAAGTTTTATTCATGAAAAAAACAAAACTCGAAGATTGTTTTGCCTGTATCCTAAAATTAAGTGTAAAAAGACAAATGAAAAAAAAAGTTTCAAGTACTGGAAAAAGATCCATGCATCGTTTGCAACACAAGCATACACACTTCCATGCGACTAGGGGAGCTTATTGACAATCAATAATTTAAAGAATATAAACAATATTCTTTAATATTATCCCTTTTAAGCATACCAAATCAGGTCTTTCACCTACATAATGCACAGGTAGTGAAGAGAGATTATTAATGCATGATATTTTCATGGATTCATGCAAAAAATTGTCCACCTTTATTATAAAATATACTAAGTTTGGGGGCCCTTAAATCATCGGGGGACCCTTGCTTTAGCCCGTTCAGCTTTAATCCGCCATAGGTCTAATATTATGACAAAATTAATTAAATATTAATTTTTTATACAGAAATAACTTATCGTAGGTTTTATTTGAGTGATACTAGTACAAACATATGTGATAACACCGGCGTCACTAGGGTGGGTGTCATCCAGTTCGATAGGTCATGGTGTCACCCCCTCACAACTTACCCCATAGAACTCCTCCGAGTATGACAATGCAAAATAACGAGGCATACAGAATTGTAACCTTTGATGTAACCCAGTGCAGTCAGCACCTCTCGCAATCCCCTGTGACGCCAACTGTTTTGTTTTTTAGTTGGTTTGCTTAATATTGAACATACCAGCGGTCAGTGGGGGATTGGGGCAGAAGGGGGCACCCATGTGGGTATTTGCCTTGTGCACCAAGATGGCTTAATCCGGCCCTGCAACTGATCACGCATGCCTCTCTACCACCGTGCCCCTAATTTACATATCATTCACAAATATAAATTAAATTACCATTATATAAGGAATTGTAAGTGACACTTGTTCAAGAGCGTTTATTTATAAATTTATATAACTTGTCCCCTCTCTTCTTTGGACTTTATTTTACTAGAAAAAATAAACCGTTTGAAACGAGCGAGGGATGCTAGAGCTAAACCATAATCTAACTGCAGCGGGTAAAAAACTCTACCTCTGTCAATGACATACTTCAGCAATAGAGATATAAGTCTTTACTTAATGTAGAATTTACTCATACACTCCCTTTTTACCGCTCTATGAATACGCCGATCACATTGGTGCGTACTATAATAGATGGGTTCCATTCAGTGGATTTCTTAGGTTGGTACAGATACTGTTAACAAAATTGTAAACTGTGTGGGTTTATTTCAATTTACTTTCTATGTTAAATGATGGTAATGGACATTGATTTTCACGTTAGCGATTCACCACCAAGCACCGGTGCTTTTGTATTTAATATGAAATTTAGTTTGTTCTTTACCAAACTTACGTTGGACAATTAATGATAAGACTCTTTTTTTAATAAAAAAAAACATCTGTATTAATATATAATATATATTTTAAGGACTCTTAAATGTTAATGTATTTTTTCTTAGTTCTTTGTGTGAACTTAAGATAAAAAAATGTATAGAACCATAAAATTCCAAGGACAAAATAGATTAAATAATAGTATTTATTTCGAATTAGAACAAACTATAAAATGTATATGTTTATTTTAACATATTTGCTTACTTAAATGTTGGAGCAATATATTCTATTTCCTTTTTCCTGGAATAGAGAGCCAGTCTATTTCATTCAAGTGCTATGCCACTTGATCTCGATCCCTATAAATAGGGATACAATGTCAATGAAATGTTAGGATTCTCTTACTACATATAAGTCCCTAGTCCAATACCAACAAACTCATTTCACAGATTTATACAATAATTAGTAAAAATCACTAATTTAG